>JACCGJ010015792.1:0-12892 GCA_013407085.1 Atriophallophorus winterbourni
ACACAATTTGAATATACGATTCACGCCGCTCTCGTGTTCTGCTTTGGGACAAGTTTATCGTCTGATTGTTTGGGATCTGTATGCCGTGTTACGTTGAGAACTGTGTTCCGGTTTATTGCGTTCAATAACCAGAGACGTACTTTGTTAGTGGTGAAATTTCCGTGGATCAACCGCTACAAATCCAGACGTAAATTTATCAACGCCAGCACGAATGCAAGGATGGGAAATATTCTGCAGGGTAGGAAAAATGCGCCGTTCAAAAGAGCCAAGCTGCGTTTTCGAGAAGTCGTTTGCGATACTCCGGAAACGATATTTCCCATGTTATCCGGAAGATGCAGATGTCTGACGTTGAGAGATGAGTCCTTGATAAACAGCATACCGTTCAAAAGTTGCTTACATTCCACATCTGCTCCTGTTCCCGAACCAGATGTTATTTGGAACGATATAATGAAATATTCCCCAAACTTCCATTCATGGATATATGAATTAAGTCGTCAAGCCTTTTAACGATGCCTGCATTTGCTTTGTACCGGATGAATGTGTTTTGTATTAAAGGTGAACATGTCTGGTACACTGCACTTCCTGTGTCTCCAGTGTGATGCTAATGATTGGATGCAGAGCCGATGTGTAACCTAATTCATTTTCCCAACTTTTGTCAGTGAACATATTTAACTTCGGTGTGGTGCGGTTTCGGTTAAATACATTGTAAATCAGAGGCAACTGTGGCACCGCGTTAATGACATAACGACATCACAAGTATATCGCGAACCTCTGAGTATTACACATTTCAAATGAAAATAGCATGAGATCTCAGTACAATGTCGTAGTTGATGTTTTTACATACCGAATGTCTAGATTCAATTATTACATTCATGTCTAGAATAACTCACGGCTATAGGATGAAAACTCGCACGAATAGGAAAGCGTCAATTCCCTCGCGCTAGACCTACGCTGACAAATACGAAGATAGAAGCACTGTACATGATGTCTAGACATTTTCCGACAAATTATTTATTCAGATTTTTACATTTTTGACATTCAATCGATCGTTTAGAATAAGTAAGCAGGAACTGGTAATTCGTAATACCGTGAGGGCACTTGCCAACACCTGACGTCAACCATGTTGTATATTCCTACCAATAAATTCACCTCAAATTTATTATTCGTTGCCAGAAATAGAAAAGGAGATGAAAGGTGACTTCTTTTCCGTTTTGACAATAAACAATTTCAATGACGTAAAATTATATTGGTTAATTTGTGACAATGCATCCGAAACATTATTCTATATATACATTTCGTGTCACCATCTTCTTAAGATATAGCGAACTCCTCTTCCAAATAAAGATCATCCTCTTCTCGATCAAAAGAAAAAAACATTGCATGTACATAGTCAATTTGTATACGCATCTCAATAAATATTTAATCAGAGTTATACGAGAGATTTTATCAGAAATCTACAACTACATAAAAGAAATAGTTTTAGGTTAACAGTTTTTTGTTCCGCTGCAATGTTGGTATATTTTATTTCTTGTATAATTCTGATCTTCGGTAAACTTTAGTTGTGAAACTTGACAAAAATGTTTATTTCAATGAAATATTTTTCATAAAAATAATGAAACATGCATAAAGACAGAAACCCAGTATGTTATTCTCCATGGGCGTCTCATTTATCATACAAGTAAATATTCGCCCCCTCTTGAATTTTCATACAAATATTGATACGTCAAAATATGATGGAATTTAATGAATGAAAAATTGAAAACTTTTCGGAATATCTAGTATGAAACTTCAGGAATGAGATCTGGTTAAAAATGAAGACTATGTATAATAAATGCCCCAGTTGCATCCATTTCCATTACACTATCTTATAGCATGGCGAATCTAAATCAGAACATGCATAGCATCCTCAACGAAACATTTGTAATAGATAGTCTAATACTTGGACATCATGAGGTGTCACACAGGAACATTGGCAATTATTGGAATAATCTACAGATTGCAGAGCAAAGAAGCTTGTTGCCGGAACATTTATTTCCCTGCAAAATCCAACTAATTTCATCTGGAAAACTTTTGAGTTTGTTATATGTATGAATAACGAAAAACTTAATTTTTCCTTCTTTAGAAGTGGAAGACGAAATCTTCTTACGTCGCCATAGCATTTTTCTCCCACCAAAAACGGTTGGTCATTATTTACATTGTACAACAAATCACACATTTTATCAAATTATACAATAACGAAATAATTACATGATACCTCGATTGACCTCTCGTAAAGCAGCCATGATTTATTATATAAGATTAAATTTCGCAAGATTTCGTTTGAATGATGCTGTGGTGAGTGTAAACACTCAAAACAAAATCGGAATATAAAAATTGAAGTTGCTGATGATTGATGTGAGAAAAATATGCATTGCTCGCTAGTTGATACTCATTCCTACAATATTCATATGCCAAATATGTGCTAAAAATTTGATGATGTGAAAAATATAAATAAGCTAAATTCACGTAATATCTAACTGCGTTGGAAATAGCCACATCAAGTCTATATGGTATTAAAGTATGGTATGTATTTCAGTTTGCAGTGGCTTTGAGGGAAACAATCTCAATTTTCTGCGTGCTGGGAATTCCGGATACTTATATTTCTCCTTTGGAACCGCAGTGAAATGAGAAATATACTTTCTCGTTTATAGGCTTTGTAGCATTAGATTTTTTGGGCTATATATTAGTTTAAGTGAACATCAACTGTGAGCTGAAGTTTGAAATTGTTATTTCATCAATATGACTTGAATGGTTGACATCATAGATGCTTCAAATGTTTACGCCTGAGTATTTCGTTCGTGTATACGTTTGCCTTCGATGTATCGCAGGATTAGGTGCTTCAAATTCAACACGGTTTCCATACTATGAGTTATTCCAACTATGTTGTTTCGCAAGTAGTTGAATCGTGTGACGAAATTATTCGGAATGGATATTTGTGTTTGTGATTCTCAGTCTTTAGATACCAATCTAAAGGAGTGTAATGAATTAAATTGTATTGAATTGAATAACCAAACCAAGAATAGAAGTGAGAACAAACCACGCTCACTAAAAACACAGTATGTATTGAATAATGTAGGTTTTACAACGAGAACTTGAATAACAGTATTATTGGTTATGTTTGAATGAATGATGATGAATGATTGAATATTATTTATCGTTATTCTAACAGTCACCACATCCACCGCAGTTTGCGAATGATCCTGGGATTTTATAATCCTGGTACGGCTTGTTTAACAAACGTTGTGATGTACTTAACAGTCTTTTTGATTCAGCATCTTCAGATGTATCTGTATCTCTGTAGGTAATTCGATCCACATGACGGCTATGCATTGAGCCATCATCAAGGACCATGCATTTAATAATGTTGCCAAGCACTATACCAGAGCTTGGTCAGAATTCATTACCACGATTAATTGAAACTTCAGCTGATCCCAGACTCAGCAGAGGTACCAACAAAACTTTCAGCTGAGCCTATTGATTGTGGTTGACGATGTGCAGTGAAAAAATGTCGACAACCAAGAGAATGTAACCATTGTGTAACACATGCAGCAGAAAATGGATGCCATTATCACTACCAACAGAAATAGGAACTCCTTCGCGGCTGAATTCTTTTCGCAGTGCAAGCATAATAAAACTAATGTTTGGTTTCTGCGTCCAAGAAAAACTTCAAGCTGTTTTGAATAAAAATCAATCACGACCAATGCATAGTACTTGTTTAAAAATGGTCCACAATAATCCAAATGAGTGCGCTGCCAAGCTCCACATGCCAATGGCCATGGTGTCCATTTGGATAGTTGTCGGAAAACTTTATGATGACAAGCTTCGCTAGAAATAGCAGTCCTGCGTATGTCTGCCTTCAAATTCAGGTCACTAGCATAAAGTTCTGGCTAAAGACTTCATTTTTTCTATATCAAGATGTGCAGAATACAAATCATTCAGTACATCTTTACGCAAAGTGGACGGAATAATAATTCTACCATTCAAGCATAACATACCATCAGGAGTCATTGAGAGTTCATCTTGTCTAGTAAAATATGATGGAAATTCCCTCCGAATATGTGAATTTCATCTTTCTTTCAAAGCAGTAAAAATAGCAGAATAGAATCGTTTCGTGTCACGAATTAACAAATGACGACTGACAGGAATTGATTTCACCATAATAGAATCAAAAGTATCATCGTGTTTCGAATCTGCTAGTGACTGACGTGACAGGTAATCTACATGTTCAATTTATTTAGCACTTCGATGTTCAATTGCATAATCATAAGCACTGCCTGCTATGCTCCATCGTTTAACCATTGTGGCAGTACTTTTCGAAATAGATTTACCAGGATCGTATATGAATTTTAAGGCTTCATGGTCCTTAACAATGGTAGAACGAATACGAAACAGGAATTTGTGCGAACGTCGAATAGCCCAATAGACAGCTAAATCTTCAATGAGTGTTTGAGCATAACCCTTTTCAGCAGCCGTTAGCCTGCGGGAAACGCAAATTACTGGATGTCCATTTTGCTCGAGAACAGCACCAATACCGTCGGGGGGTGCATCATTAATTACTTACGAATAAATTTTAGGACTAAATAGACGAAAAACTTCATCTGACTTCAGAAAGCATAATACGCTGCAAAAACAATGTTCATGTTTGTCAGTCCATGCAAAAGATTCTGTTGGTTGAAGTGAAAATAATGGTGAAGCTTATACACTGAAATTTGGAATGAACCACGAAAAGTATTGTAATGCACCGATGAGAGATTTCAATTGTGTCATGTACTTTGTAGACTCAGCATTCGTCATTGAGAGTGAACGGTTGGGATCTTGTTTATAACCATTACCATTAACAATGTATCCAACGAAAAAAAAATTCGAAACAAAAAACAAACACTTTTTCGGATTACCAGCAACATTTTAGAGGTCAATCTACGAAACAATTTCAATAAACGTTCATCATGAAGAGATCGTGTTGACGCATGCATGATAAAAACATCCTGATATACTTCAACTACAACCATATCACGAGTAATGTCATTCACGACTTGTCGCAATATAGCAGGAGAATTGCACAAACGAAAAGGTAAGAATTTGTACCGAAAAAGACCAAACGATGTATTGATAGAATTTAACATTGAAGACTAATCGGTCAACGGTATTTGTAGGTGAGCGTCTTTAAAATCGATCGTCGAGAGGGATTTCGATCCCTTCAATTTATTCAAAATATCTTCGGGTTCAACTGTCGTGCATGTTTGCTTTAACGATTTAGTATTCAATGTAAGACGATAATCGCCGCAAATCATCGGGGTCTTCCCATCAGACTCCAACGGTGTGACAATAGGTTTGCCCCAAGCAGAGGACTCAAACTTTTCAATAATTACTTTAGAACGTAGATCTATCGAAGCTTTTTCGACAGATTCTCGGAGTTTATATGGAATGAGGCGACGTTTGAGAAACACAGGTTTTCCTTTTACGTCAAACAAATTGGAGAAATTCTCATTCTATCGTTTGCTTTCAAACATTTGATTATGAGATTGTTCAATTCTGATGTGTCTTCAGACGATATCAAGAGAGATAGACGGAGTTTTAAAGTTGCATTTCTTTCAGACTGAGAATAGATGGACCGGTTACAATAACAATGAATCTACAGGTAGCAGTATTATTTTCATTTTGGATGGACATCATACACGATTGAACGATAGGCATAGCATGTTCAGTAATGCCTTCAATTGGGAGGCTAGTAGGTTGGATTTTCGCATTAGAAGAAAACTGTGTTAGATTTCTCTGTGTAATAAACGATGCAACTCTACCCGTATCTAGAATATCATTTAATAATGCGCCACTAGAAACACAAAAAATAATTTCAAGATTGTGGCTACAATCGCAAGATGTCACGCCCAAAGATAACTCATCATTAACATCGCTAACCTCAGCGTTTTTCGAATCGGTCCATTACGTTTTAGGAGTTTGAAAAACGGATTGAATATGATCAGTTTTTCCGCACTTGTGACATCTGGCTTGATGGAATCGGCAAGTGTGGCGTGAGTGCAGTCTGCCACATGACGCACATTTCCCAATTTTGATTGAATTCGAATGGTTATCAGTAACACGTCGATATATCGGTTGATAGTTTAGCTGTTAACCTGCTATATCACTCTTCGCTCTTTCACATTTATGTATGGTAAACATGACAGAACATTCTGCTGTTGATAAATCTGTCGTCGCTACACGCGCAACTTGAAACTGTTCACAAAGAGCTCAAACATCTTTAAAAGAAGGTCTTGGCAGTTTTGGGAGCTAATTTCGCAAAACACGGTCATTTATTTCAGTGATTAGGCTATCTTTCAATTGCATTTTTAACAAGTCACCGAAATGGCATTTCGCTGCTTGAATGAACAAAAGTAGAATAAAATCGCGCAATCCTTGGTTGGGCTTACGCAACATTGAATGGCATTTTGCATGTGCCGTTGCTTCAAAATGTACAGGCTATATATGTTGCAATAAAAGCATCTTCAGCGTTTTGTATCAAGGAGTAATAGGACAACCCGGATAGAATAAATTCTTGATTAACGTATAAGCAGATTTTCCGATTGAATTTAGAAAATGAACAGACTTTTAATCATTTTCTGCTTCCAGCCTTGTCATCCACCAAAGTTCGAATCTTTCCAAATAGTCTTCAATTTCTCGGGCATTTGCATTTATGTCGAGAACTTCCAAAATTGTATTTGCCATGAAGAATTGCTGTGTGCGACGCCAAATGTAATGCATGAAATTGTTTTAATCAAATAACCAACCCAAGAATAGAAGTAAGAACAAACCACGCTCACTCGAATCACAGTATGTATTAATTTATGTAGGTTTTACAACGAAAACTTGAGTAACAGTATTATTGATTATTGTTGAATGAATGATGATGAATGATTGAATATTATTGATCGTTAATCGAACAGTCACCACGCGGAGTCAGGTTGCTCAAGATCGAATTGATGACATTGTGAATAAATGATTTGAATCGCTGAACTAATGTCGAGTTTTATAACATTTATTTAGGCTTGGTTGTTGAGTTACTATCTGACAAACAACAAAATATCCTCGATTTTTAACAATCAACACTGGTCACAAATCGTCATCTGAGAAGGTTGAGAAATATATGACATTATATCATCATCATCATTCACTTATTATTACGTTATTATCGAAATAAATAATTAATGAATAAATAATAAACAATTGCAACAATAACACAAATAAACAATGAATAATTAGTAGGAATATCACAATGCATGTTCTTCTTCTTTTATTTTCAATCGCTTTATCTTTTTGCGTATATTATGCAAAAGAACAGTATTTTAATATCAGACATGTTTATTCTCTCTTTCACAGGATATACACAAAACCGACTCTCTTTATGACTGAAGTTAGATACAAAACGTTGTTACTGATTTGGAAAATCTGTAATGCTGATCACAATAACTTTGAGTTACTTCCGTGACATTTCCTTTATTTTACACGGATTTTTGTCTGCTTTGTCTACGCTTATTTGTTTCAATAATTTGAACTTGCTTCCGTATTTTTCAATGTTTTGCAATCATTGATAATACTTTATAATGATCGAAACCCTTTTTCAGTCTAGTTGTCAACCGCTATGTCTACTAGAATATGTTAAGTAATCGCTAAACAACATAACCTTTCGCGACAAGTTGTAGTATGTCAGGATGCATCGCGTTGGTTTATTATGAGCACAAAACGCCTTCTACGAAACAATATATTATTAAGGAAATGTTTGAACTTTGAGACATCTTTTTAATTTGATTGATACAAGCGAACATACACACATATTTGTTAATTAATGGCCAACGTAAAATGTTGCTCACATCCCACGCACTTACACACCATTGCTGTTTTCTGACTGTTTGCCGTCATCAGATGGAAACAGTAAGATCATGTTCGGTGAACATAATACCACTTTTCCAAGGTTAATGCATTTCAAATTACTGTCTTCACCTGATGAGTACAAACAGCAAGAACCTAGCAGTGATGTGTAAGTGCGGGGGATATGAGCAACACATTACTCTTATAAGGGAGTTATTAGTTGCGAATCAGGCCGACTCTTCAAACTTATCATCTTGCGTATAAGGAGGTTTTAAGGGAAATTCTGATATCCGCTACACATTTCTCGCCCTCGCGTTTCTGCTGCTTGCAATATGAGAGAAAATATCTCCCCAACCCCACATAACTCACTCATCATACTACTTTTGTGAGCCTTCTAACAAACATACTTCGCGTTGGAGAAAAGTGTCAACTGTCTACCTTTTACCGAAATCACTGAAATGTCATCAATAACTGCAGTGGTTTAATCGATACCAAGCGAAAACAAATGTCACAACACATCTCCAGATAAAAATAACACTGCATCACCGAAACTCATATCTCAACCTGTGGTATTCCATTCTTAAATTTCGTGAACAAAAATACATATTCGCGTCATTATGTTCACAAAAATAAGTCCCTAATTGATTGATCTGTTGTTGTTGTAGACCTCCTTCATTAGATGTCGACCATGGATACACATCACAATCGCATGTATTTTCATGTTCTACAGCTTTTTGAATGACTGCAGTCAGAGTAGGAAGGAACAATCTCTCTCGCAGCGTCAGCAAAGTTAGTCCAAACTCCGTTGTATTTCATCTGTTGGACGCCAGGGGGCCTGATCTACGTTCCGCAGCCAAAAGCTCCTCCCCAGCTAGCAGACGACGCTTAACACAATGCATATAAAATGTGAGCGGTTAGGAACAAGTTCTTTTCAACTCACGATCAATTCTAAGGGCTTTTTTATTTCTCTCGAAAACGTTTTTGTACCGTAATTGCGGTCTGCCTGAGGTCCACTTAATAATTGCAACTCACCATAGAGTAGATCTATTTAAAGACTACCATTTTTGGTTCTAAAGACATGACCAAGCCAACGCAGTCAACGCTGTCGAAAGAGGGGTAACGTGCTCCGTAGTTAAGCTTTTAAATACACTCCAGCATCAGTCATTCTGTCCATCCACGATATGTTTAAGATACGACGGATGCTTCGTAGATGGGAATCATTCAACTTCCGTCTGTGTCTTGCAGTGGGTAGTAAAGTATGCAGTACGCACGCGCTGTATACTATTATATTTGTCTTTACAGTCAGCTTGCAGTTGCCGTAAACACGAGATTTTGATCGGGACACAATGTCAGCTGCTCTGCCATTCCGCTTATCAATCTCCGTGTCTAGCCAGAGGTTATCCGCAATGGTAATCCAAGCTATGTGAACTGATGTACTAATTGAAGCTGACAATTTCCAACAGTGATGATGGGAGGCGATACAATCTTTTGACCAAAGACTTCCTTCTTGCTCATGCTGATTGTTAGCTCAAAGTCTTTGCATGCTGACGCAAAACAGTGCATTGACGACTGGAGGTGCTCTTTGGAATGAGCAATAAATACTGCATCGTCAGCAAACAACAGGTGACTTATCAGCACATTCCGTGCTTTGGTTTGTGCTCTCAACCGGTTCAGGTTGAAAAGCTAACCATCACTCCGCGTGCGTATGTCAATAAATTATGGCATCGTACTAAAAGCGTGCTTCGGAAGCAGAGCGAAGAAAATGCCGAACAGTTCGGGAGCAAGAACACACCCTTGTTTGAATCCCGAAGGAATTTCGAAGGCTTCTGAACTGCAATCGTTAAAATGAACTAAGCCTTTCATGCCTGAGTGGAACGAAATAACGAGTCTGAGCAACCTTTGGGGGTAGACTATCAGATCAAGCCTTTTGAAAAATCCCTTCGTGCTGACGTAATCGAATGCCTCCATGTAATCAATAAAACAGTGTATAATGACATACACTGTTCCCGAGACTTTTCTTGAAGTTGTCCCAGGGAGAGGACCATGTCAACGGTTGATCTTTTCTTGCGGAAGCCTCGTTGAGATTCGGAGTAAATTCTATCAGGTGAAACTAGTAGCCGGATCTGTAAGACTTTTGCAAACAATTTGCCTGCAACATTCAGAAGAGAGATTTCTCTGTAATTGTTGCAGTCGCCACTGTCAGCCTTATTCTTGAACAGTGTGATAATATATGTGTATCGCGTCGCGTTGAGGACACACTACTCCTGCCAGCACTGAATAAGCAAATGGTGAAGAGGTTTCAGTATTGCTGCTCTACCGCTCCTGTTGAGCTTCAGTAGAATTCTAACGTCATCAAAAAACTTCCCATTCGCTAACTGTTTGATTTCCCTATTAAGCTCATCAAGATTATGGAGGGTATCTAGATATTCAATGGTCGGCAACCGCTCGACATTTACAAGTGCATGTGGTAGAAACGTACTGTCCTCGGAGTAGATAGAGGTGGAGTGCTCTACAAATCTTTCCATCTGTTGAGTTTTGTTGACAATCGGGTTGTCAGATACCGACTCAATGGGAGCCGTTTAAAGTTTGTTTGGGCCAATGGGCCCATCATACAAATTGTGAAAATTGTTAGTATCCGCAGCCTTTCGAATACTAAGGATAATTCCTGGCCGATAGTGATTTGCCCATCTCCTTGCAGTCTGTTGGACCTTATTTCTATCTTCTCTAAAAAGTCTTACTTTTTCATCTGTTAGCATACGTTTGAACCTCAAGAATGCTGACCGTTTCTCATTCAACACAGCAGTCAATTAAGGAACCTCTGTTACGAACCAGTCGCTAGTTCGAGCTTCCTCCGGACCGAAAGTGTAACTCAGCTTATGCAGGTTCTTAGCTATTACTAGTTTTCTGAAGCAGATTTGAGTGGGGTTGTCTAGTTGAATTTGGCTGTGAAAGAGTTTGATAGACCTTGCAGTTAGATTAGGTTTACACATGCAAGTGACGTCAATCCTAGGCTTACCAGACAATTCGGTGCGGTGAAATCTGGTGTGAGAAAGCTTAATTTTTGCACAGACCAGCAGATGATCAGCGTCACAGTCTGCGCTTTGATATAATCCGATGGGAAGTACTCTTCCAATATTAGTGCGCCTACCAAGAATAATATCAAGCTGATGCCGATGCTTAGAGTGAGGATGTTTCTAAGAAACCTTATGCTGTGGTTTTGTTTGAAAAAATGTGTTACTGACACAACGACTGAATTGTGTGCATAATTCTAACAGGCCTTGTCTATGTTGATTAGTTTTACTTACACCGAAACTTCCGAGACAGTCTTGCCAAGACTGTTAACCTGCACCAACTCTGACATTGAAATCACTCAATACCACTACATAGTTTGTTTGTAGCACGTTTTTGAGAAGTGTTGCGAGGTTATGATAAGGAGCGTCTTTTTCAGAAGACATCTCAGACATCTAGATTCTGCTAAATATGTAATACTCTTAATCTATTCCAAATAAAATGTTCGACCTTCTTAACTATCATCTTGGAATAATATGATGTGTACGTTTCTGCTTCAAAAACTGTAGTTGTGGAATAGAAAAATGTGCTCATTCTCAGCAAAGATAAAATTACGACTGTAAACGAATAAATCGTTTGGTTAATTTCATTCCTTGTTACACCTGTTTATATACATAAATTTTAGTCTGCATTTTTATAAAGACGATTGCTGTATAACTTGATGAATTTTATCTATAAAAGATTTTTGTCAGTGTTTCGGAAATATGGAATTAGTAGTCAAAACAAGACGTTAGATTGATTAGTGTTGAGACCAATGAGGGCAGTTGCATTGATGATTGCAGTTTTTGCACATTTAAATGGAGTCAATGCTTCGGAGTCAAAGTATACGTCGTTTTTCAGCCACGAAATAGGTTGAAAAGAAGACTAAGCACGTTTGAGCAATGGGGCCAAAAATGACGATAGTAGTTAATTATAACAAGACTAACTTCAAACCGATCAACAGATTTAGGGGTAAGGTAATTCGTGATCGCAGCGACTTTGAAAACAAGAGCGGTGATGGCATTTGCATTATTGTGAAGTCCCAGAAACTCGAAGGAACTAACACTAGAAAGACATTTGGAAGTGTTGATGACAAAACAAAATCTAAACGCCTGGCCGAATTATCCATCAACCTGTTCTATGGACGCGTAACGTACTATCGATCAATCATCAATCACGATAGATCGTAAGTGCATATTGTGATTATTGTTCAGTGTTCAAACATTGTGATATTCATTGATTCGGCTAAAACACGAGTTTGAGTTCGGTTGTGTTTCCTGGCTGACGGCTGGGTCATTGCAATACCCCTACAGATATAACAACGGGGTGCAAAACAATGTCATTGCCGATGGAATTTGTACCAGAAGTGCTTAATCAACAAAAACAGATATTTAGAGTATTAATACAACGAATGACATTCCAAACAATCAAGAGTCCATGTTCGGGACAATCAAGTGAGTGTCTACTGCAAGGAATATCAGTACCGATGGATCTTCTACAAGAATTATTGAACATTTAGCTGAAGTTCTTAGCGAAGGTTGCAGTTCATCAAGTAAACAGTTTAAGTTCAGAAGAATCAGTCACGAATTCAGCGAAAAACATCGAAGAAATTCAGTCGTATCCAGAAAATGGAGTTGAATTAGATTCGATGAAAGTAGGAAGGCATACAGTAAATGCTACTTCAGAAGTTGAGTTCCAGTCCTTCGGGAATTATGAGTTAAAAACTGAATTTGAATCAGAGCTGCTGTCTCACCCCGACAGAAAGTAAGAAAATGTCAGTGAAAATGTCAGAGTGTGGTGATGTATAAACCTGAATCAGAAATCAAGAATCAAGAATCAAGAATCAAAATTTATGGTGATAAAAAGCTAATGCTTTACACGTACCATTGGATGAAAACTATTGCGAAAAATTCTTTTATCAAAATCACATTGTTAATGTTTTTTT
>JACCGJ010015794.1:0-18685 GCA_013407085.1 Atriophallophorus winterbourni
TGTTTTCGCTTACCCGCCTCGCTGCGTGCAGTGGCTGGGCGACCTTGCTTATCGATTATGGAGTTGGATTTGCTTGATATTGTGGTGATGGTCGCTTACCTTGGTGGCATAGTGTAAAGTGTCACCTTCAAGTTGGGGGTGTGGGCATGTATTCTGCCGCAAGGCGGAACTGCATCTACTAACAGGAGAAGGGGCGAGGGCGAGTGACTGGCGCCTGAAAACCAGATGGAGTTCGTTAGCCTAGGAGGGAATTTTATCTAAGGGAAGGAAAACCCTGATTTTCAACCTCCGCTGCCTTGCGGGATACCCGATCGCGGGAACGGCTTCGGGAGAAAACCCTGAGGAAAAATCTGAAACATAGTCTGGCAGACGGTTAATTGGTGCACACCACCTCTTTCTGGCAACTCCCTGCTGCTTTGCAGGTTGCACTTGGTTGTGCAAAGGCCAGAGAAGCTGACTCGAACAAACGCCAAGTGGTGCTGGGGACGCTGCTTTGTACCCAATTTTTCAAGACTCTTCATTGAAGCCGACTCATCTTCCAGGAAGAGATAGTCGCACAAAAGTAAAAAGTAAGTAAAATAGAGATCACACCAACAATGAACAAAGGGAGAATCAACGTGTAATAGCACATCTCTGTGAATGCGAGATAGTCCCCCAAATCGGCTGTATAATCATGTGAGAAGGTGCAAAATATAAAAATATCATCCGCTGCATTGACAATCTACGTTGGTATCGCCGAAGGAGGCCAACAACAAGAAGATACCAACTCCTGGTTAAAATGTATCTCAAACTGGAGCCATTCATCAGGCCATTATGAATAAGGTCATGTAAATGCCGTGAAAAATGCTTACTAACGCCCAAAGCTTACTGAACAGGAGGTCAATCGCCAAGTTTGTGCATGTGAGTATTGCGATGATGAAGAGACGGAATATTGATATGGAGATTGATTTCCGTTTCCAGATGTGCAACTTGAGTGCTGCTTATCTGACGTGAAACAGTGACGACACAAAATAATACGATGTAATGGTACACGTATCACTTATGTATGCATCAATCGTTTACAAAACACGAAACGTACTCTGACTTCGACGTGCTCACAATTGCGAGCGCCGTCAGAACCGTCCAAAGTTTTGCGGTGGAAGTGAAATTATACCCACCTCCACCAAGAAGGAGCGTCGGAAGTTTCCATGACAAGATTAAGCGCACTGCGTGAACATAACTCCCGATGTCGGTGGAGCCACCAACATCGTCGTCCGGGATGTCGACTAAATTGAGATCTGGAGGGACTACATTGGTCAAGTTGAATATTCGATGCGGATCATCGGCGAGACCATCTGCACCACACTGGACCACAACAAATGCCGGACGAACGACTGTTTGAAGCAGCGCCAACACTGGAAGCACGGCCATTGTCCAAGTAGAATCATCGGTGCCATCGGCTAAAAAGATAAAGGATAAGAACGAGCGATTGTTTCGAGTCGTTCATACCATGCATACACGTTGAATTTTCATCTACTAGGGAAAAGAGTGAGTTCGAAGAAAAAATGATTATTTGACCGTTGATCTCTTATTCTTTAGGCAACGGGGAAGGCATTCATCATGAATGATTAGTGATGTTCAATGATTCAGGGCCACAGAACACCGTTCAAATTATGAGCATTATGAATCTTTTTGAGGCTAAGTAACCTATCAGTGCGGTTAACTGAATCCTGCAAATAGAGGACTGCGTTTTATAGAATGAGCCGGAATATCGATTCATGAAGTCAAATGACGATGTGGATCATAAGCCCGAAATAATTTTGCGAATATGCTTATTTTTCAATCATACGCTTTTTAATCCATATGAGCAAAATAGAGGAAAATTTCTTCTGTGGAGCTTTGGGTGGCACATAAACAATAGACGTTTTCAAAAACCTCGATTACTGCTGCAACGCCAGTGAAACCACATTTCTGTACGAACTCTGTCGAATAGCAGGACTTAGGGTATCTAATAGCTCGACGTGTCTTCCCTCAGAAAGCTAAACTGACTGGACGAGCATTATTCGCGTATACAGTCACAAGAGGGTTGAGTTGGCTGGCTAAAATTACCGATTGCTTGTTTACATTATGTTTCCTCGACAATTAGCTTAAGGAAAATTACAATTTGATTGATAGAGTTGAAGTACCAAGTGGCAAATTGAACGCAGCAAAACGACCGCGACCAGCACCATCGGGAATTACGATTTCGGGTCCGCTTGAAACATTCATTCCGGTACCCGGGAAAAATCCAGGAGACGCATGGTGAACCGAAAACGTGACAACTCGTGGACTGTAAAAGAACGCTTCTTCGACTCCATCGCCGTGATGAAGATCCAAATCAATGTACAATCCACGGGTGCTGCTCCCGGGGCACAGTTGCGAGAAACCCGTCTGCAGGTGATGGATAGCAAGTACCACGTCGTTCAAGTAGCAAAATCCACCGGCTTCCGAACGCTTGGCATGGTGCCAACCACCAGCCCAGTTGATGGCGACCTGGAAAGTTCACGTGTCTCGCATGAGCAAATGTGAGCCAAGCCTGGAATAAAGTAAGCTGGTTGAAAATTGCGAACGCAGCATTTACTTGAAGAATGAAGAAGGGATGAGGAATGACATTTTCTGGTGATATGTTACTTGTCCCCTGTTTAGGGGGAAAACGATTGAACAAGATTGAATGCCAACAGATTTCAAATATTTCTTTTAACTATGTTTGCTCGTGGTGCAGAAAAGAAACTCATTTAAACGCCTACACAGAGATAATACATCTTAATTTGTTCCAGACATAAAACAAAATTATCGGTATATGTGCATATGAAAGCACAAACCTGATTCAGGCAAAGTGCCGCAAGCAAACCGTTGACGTAATGTGGGAATCGGCAAACAAAAATGTTAGCTGATGCAGGCTTTCACAACGAAACTGAGGACATGAGACATTTAATTACACGTACGAATAATATGAAAAATATCACTCACCAATATGGAAACCGAAAGATTACTATCTAGTTTCGACGCCATAGTGCACAAACACGAACCTAGGCAGTGCTACAATCAAAAACTCTACACGAGACGCAGTATTGTGTCATGGTATCAAAAGGAGGAATTTGCAGTGCTAAAAATAATAATAAATGCTTCTTCAAGAAAAGAATGGCAGTTCTCCTGTTATGTTGCGGCCACATTGATTATAGTAAATAGTTTAATTGGAGACCTGGCGGCAGTCACATGAGCGATTTCAGTTTCTGAGCATCCTTGTCTAAGACAAGTATAACAGCTTATCTGAACCTCGGCTAACTATTACAGTATATCGTGTGCAGATTCTTAGACAGCACAACACTGTTCGCTTTATATACCTCGAATTAGGCGTGAACGAATATAATGAGAAGTGTAACATGTTGTTTAAGGGTACTTGACCGGAATAAGTTTACAATCTTTACAACAATGGTATGACAAATGAGAAGAAAAAACAAAACGCCTCATAAAGCTTATCTTTAATATTAACGAGATTGTAAGGTCGTACCTGACACTTTCTTTGCAATAACACTTCCGCAGCAGCAAGGCTTCCTTGCACACAAGCCAACGCGTAATCAAATACGTATGGAAAACCGGGACAGTCGTAGGATAAACCAAAGCATTCAAACTCGCTCTCATCAGCTTCGGATTCGGTGTGATTGTGCCTATGTGCGTTTTGCAGAGACTGAAGTGCACGGATATAATCCTCCCTAAATGACAGAATATGCAAGCAACGTGAATCATTCGCATAAAGCGGTCAAGCTAGTAAAGGAATCGGGATGAAATGCAAAATCTTCTGTAGATCGTAATTACAAGATGTGCTGGTGGTGAATAAGTATCCTAGAAAACAACAAAAACTGACTACGAGATTGATATGATGGGTGTGGGACAAACAACACTGATGAGTAAGTTATAAATTAACAGGTGTTCAACATCGTTTATAGTTAAAAAACAACGCAAAAACCGAAAAAAAACACTGAGCCAAAGTGGAACATAAAAATCTCTTATCGAAACACCTCTCAGAAGGGTTATGAAATACTGCAGTACCTTTGTACTGCACAAATAACGCAAAACTAACGTGATCGCTGCGAGCAATGAGCTGTGCGACGATACGCTGTAGTTTATTTGCTAAGCTTGGGCAGCGGCAGAAACTCAGACCACGTGCAGTTGATGAAGTTGTGGTACATAATGAACAATACTGCCACCGGATAACATTTTGCCACCTTGCAAGCGGTCCTGACGACTGTATAGCCATGGCCAATATTTAATCATCACTAGCAGAACGTTTTAAGACTGTTCCCAAAATTAGTTCTACGATCAATCGATCGGACTCACAGCACTTTGACATATTGTTGAAGTGTGTTTAATTAAAGTACATAAAATAGTTTGATAAGAAAGTTGACTGAAACACTTTCGAAATCCACAATTTCTTGTTGCCGTATGCGGTGTTACGGCTCATCAGCAGGATAAAACCATGTGCTACGCCTTATATGCTTAGAACTAATTGCAAAAGATAACCGCGAAAACATTTCCTTGTGAACATAATAAACGCTTTTGAGTATTATATCTTGATGTATAAATAAGCAGATACAGTATTGCTTTATACTTACTACTCTTTATCATTAATAGCGCACGCACTGTCTATGACATGTGGAATTTGCACGGATCCAGGCTTGTGAGTTCATACGCATATATCATTATCAAAGACAATAAAAACTCGGTAGCATAGACAGAATAAATAGATGGGGAAGGATGAGACTTAGAATGAAATGGAAGCTGTAGAAGAGTAAGCACAATTACACGGAAATGAGATGACTACACCTAGAATGAAACGCATTCATAAAGTTTGGCCATGCATAATCAAAACCTTTTTTGCCTACTCTGTCTGATTAGTTTAATGCTGAAAGATACCTAGGGCAAACCCGTCACTGAACATGATTCTGAGCCATATGCCTAATGGTGAGTATGTATGATGAAATTACAAACCTGAACCGAGCAAAGTGCCGCAGATTCATAGACTGCACATTGACAAGATACTGTGAGGTTGCCCATGCCTAGAGAGATGAGAACGAAAACAGAGTGAGTATCCACGGCGAAGTCTGATCGCGCAGAGCCCACCCGGGTAGACGAGCCACACAAACTACAGTCTGCTTTATTGTCGAAACGTTCAGCTGCTTCAGACAAGTCAACCTTTCCACCCTTTAAACGACGTCATCCAAGGTTAGGGGTGGCAAATTTAAATGAACAAGGACAAGATTATGTGCCATTCAAAATACATAAATGCAACAGATTAATCGTACAGCGTGAATTATCGTAAAATGAACTCACGTATGAAACATTTTCAACGTATTGACTGTAGCCTCGTCCGAGGATGTGGATAAAGGCGGTATACGGAATAAATGCTTGATCAGTTTGTAAGCATTGATAAGATCCATTACGATCGAAAATCGTTCCAAGAATTTGGGTGAACAGCAAACCAGTTGCCGGAATTGATCAGAAAAAACTAAGCCAACATTAGATTCCGTGGTATCATTCATTGAAATGTTTTAGCGCCTTTCTTCGAAAAGTTTATATTTGGATCCCCGCGTTTCTTCTAAATATGCTACATGTTTATTAGTGGATGATTCGATGCACGTACATGATAAAACGGAGAAGAGTAATAATGATGCAAACATTCAATCATTAACATCGTAGATAGCATTACACCGGTAACAAGTGCGGAATGATTAAGTGGCATAAAACTACTTGACAAAATACTAAAGCGACATGGAAGGACAAGGTTAAACGCCTCCGAATCTATAGAAGTGCATACGTATCACAACGTGATAGTCGACCAGGCAGTGTACACTTTCAAGTCGACTGGCTTTCCTTCGCCCAGCATTTTAGTTGTAGTAGCGAGAAAACTAAGAATTCAGGCAGGATCTAACCTTAAGAAATCCATGTTGAGTTACACTCAATAGAGAATACCGACTAAGATGCTGAACGATTTTGTCACGCAATAGTTTTTCTAGTACTTCTGAGACGATGCTAGTTGTTGGAGGCACCTCAACGGCGTGCGACGAAACTTGTCAGAGGATTGTTCTTCATTCCATATCCCCAACGATTGGAAATATTGAAAATGTTTTCTGTGCAGTATCACCGGACTACTGGTGACCTTATCTATCTCTATCAGAGCATGTCCTCACCCACCCACCCGTGCTTTTCTCTGTTCTCCCGCAATACCAAGACAACGCATTTGCGCTGTCCCTCCTACAGACTTTGCTTGAAACAGTCCCGTATCAACTGCCGAAAGTACTTTTTCTATGTGCCTGCTTGTGTTCTTTGGAACAAATTACCAGAGGATGTGGTATGGGCTCCTTCCTTAACGGTGTTTAAACACAGAATCGACTCCTTCCTCCAAGAACTATATTACAAAACCCCTTGATGCCTAGCACGTACTACATTTAACTTTCTGTTTCACTTGTTTACAGGTCTAACGCAACCACGATGCCTCCGTTTCCCCTGCTACCGCCTCGTAAATTCGGGAAGACGCAATTTCAAAGCCCGGGTATGGCCCGCTATATGGCCTTCCCGCCCCCGTATTAGATGATACTCCCCGTTTTATTTTCACCGCACTGTATATAACACTCTGTGGTTTTTTGAGCTATGCTTTTACGCCACAAAAACTATTGCTCTATTATCTTCTTATGACACTCGCTTCATATTTTCACTTTTGCTTGCTTTATTAAACACCATAACATCCTGCGGTTATTTTAGGCTTGTACGCTTTTTTACTGCAATAAACCATTGTTCCTTTGTTATAGGATGACACGTCTATAGTTCCCAACAGTCGACCTACAACCACCCGTGTATTGGCACGATTATGGCTTCCTTCCACTTACTGGGAACCACTCCCAGTTGCAGGCTTGAATTAAAGAGCTGGCAAAACGGTTTGGTAAGCAATGAGGCAATATTTTTAAGCATAATTAAGTGGATACCATCCGGTCCCTCAGATTTGTTGACGCGAACATGGATAAGTGCGTCATACACCTCAGCCTCATTGAATGGCAACTTATCTAATATATGGACACCAGGTGTCAGGCCAAGCAGACCCGACGGTGCATTTGAAGATTTATCCCGTCGTTGAACTCTAGTGAAAAATCTTGAGAAGGCAGTCGCCTTAGACAGGTCGGTATCAGCTACTTTTCTGTCCTCTAGTTTCAAGTCTCCTCCGTTTTCCCTGGTTTCGCCTTTTGACTGTGCGTAGCTATAAAAAAAATTTCGGATTGGATTTAGCATCCTTAGCTAAAGATAACTCAAAATCCTGTTTGAGCAAACGCTGTAATTCAAGGACAAGTTCAAGTTCAAGTTGCACAGGGCTGAAGGTGGCTAAAAGCCAATCACGCGCCCAGATTTCCTTCGACGGTATGCGGTTGAGCACCCGGCACTTCGATATCGAGTATACAGTTCGTACTTTTCACACGTTCTTGTTTCCGAATATCTGGAAAGTAAGGTAGGGTTTCTCTTCACCAGCACGGTGAGAGGTCAGCTATTCAGGAAACAATGCTGTCAGTTCAGTTCAGTATTAGTATTAGTATTGTAACAACATTGTTTTACTATACCTAACAATTGACCTCGATAAACACTTCCCGTTGATTCGTGTTCTGTGATTGCTTCTACTGTACCTTCGTGCACCTTTTGGCTACCGCGATTAATTTTCCATCTCCTGTGCCTTTTCTCCAACATTCTTGGGGAGATTATTGTAGTGGTCAGTCTACTACAAATTGTTGATCCCGACGTGATGCACAAATCTTTCGTGCACTACAATTGGTGAGCCCAATATCCATGCACACTTCGAGATTTTTCGGTACGTCTTTTCCCGATTTACATCGGCGTTATTTCAGGATAATATTTGTACTTCGTTTAATCACGTATTGCATCAGCACGCTATATGCGTCACCGAACTTCACTTGTTGATCGATTCACAAGTAGGGTTAGACCACAATCTACAGGGCAGAAAGTTTACCTTGTTCACTGCTTTTAAGCCCCTCGTACATCAATGAACGGATCATCGGGTAGGTACTCTCCTAGAGAGACTACGCACCAGGATTTTGCCATTCATTTTACGACTGACACGATATATCTTAGGTGCCACAATTCCTATCTCTACAACGTGTGTGATCGACTTGCCACTCTCGCTCGACCTCAGCAAAATCGCCTCAGTGCAAGCTACCGATGCCGGCATCGCACAGCTCAGGGACGCATATTCTTTCATCACACCTCTCCCCTTGCCCGATGGCATGGGCGATATTCTTCTCGGCTTATCGCAAAGCGCTTTCCGACTACTAACACTGCCTGCATTTGGACGATGCATTAGTCATGCCATACACAATCTTTCCCATTCTGGCATTCGCGCTTGCCTTACTTTTGTTAGGGATTTATTAGTATGGCCGAAAGCAATTGGTTATGTTCAGCATGACACTTTCATGGCAACCCCACCATATTTGATTATAACCATGTGTACATCAAGTATTTACCCGCAATTCGCCATCTCCAGAGTAAGTAGGCATCCGAAACGGCACATTTGCCAATTATGTAGCGGGTATTTAACACGTTATTATCGCTTGGTATATCCTGTGCATGCTTTTTTTTATCTCTTCACTATAATTCGGTCGTGGCCATAAACCCATGCACCAGAGAGTTTTTTCTTCTCTTTTCTCAGGTACACATTCACCTGCTACTGTTGAAGCCGTGGCACAAGCTACCGCCGGATCACCCTCGTTTGTTGCCATCCAACCCGGTAGCCCCGACAATAGGCAAACCGCCCAACAGGAAACCTATCAGACAAGGTCTTTACCTGTCCGACTACACGCCACTCAGCTTTTTCCAGGCGAGGCCGTTCGCCATCGACCTTGGGGATGCAGGAATTTCTCAGCACGGACTATGTTTTCGAAGCTTCTGGTTCTTTGTTGTCAAGCCTACAGATGTGCCTACATCTGCTCCTACTCGGTTCATACTAAGACCTTGCCAGTCTGGCGATTCCCGCTAGCAGCACGTTCACCCCATGTGATTCGGCTCCGGCAGCACGTTCACTCCATGTGAGACGTGACTCGGCTTTTTACTTATCGGTTTTCGTGTATCTTACCCCGGACACCACCGACAATCGACCCATGCAGATCAAGGGTCTTGGCTCACTTCGAAGTGATTGGTTTCTGAGAAACTATGTTCCAGCCTGGAACGACCTGACACCGATTGGCCCGTTCAAATGTCAATTCCTGATCAAAAGTCTCCTCTGACCAAACTTCTTCGAAGGAGGCTGTGTAACAACATTGTTTTATTGTACCCAACAATTGACCTTGATATACACTTCCCGTTGATTTGTGTTCCGTGATTGCTTCCATTGTACCTTCGTGCACCTTTTGGCTACCGCGATAAATCTTCCATCTCCTGTGCCTTTTCACCAACAGTCTTGTGGACATCATAGTAGTGGTCAGTCTACTACAGTATCAGTATCACAGGGCGACAGTCGACCAAGTATAAACGATTGCTCAGATTCTTTTGGAGGTGTGCCTGAAAACACCTGCCACTACCAGGATTGATTCGTAAGTAACACAGGCGTGTGTAACTTTGAGTGGAAGATGGGAGAAGTTTCATCACCGAAGGGTTAGAGAGTTAATGCATGTTGCATGTCCAATCTAATAAAAAAGACGATGAATAGCAGTATATTTCAATAAATACGAAAAATTTAAAAGTAACGCTTTTTGGGTTTCAAACTGTTTTCTGAATATTTTTGTGGTTTTTGACCATACATATGAAAGGATTCAGTCTTAAGGGTAATGCTCCGGAAAGAGCAACTGCCACCGTTCGTCCTGCTCATGTTTGAACGCAATTACCGAAGTTGCCGAGATTAGTTCTGCTGGAAGTCAGTTCCACGCGTTCACTATACGGATGCTAAGGAAGTGCGTTCTGGATTCGAGTCTGGTGTGCTGTTTACTTAGTTCAAGACTGTGCCCTTGTTGCTTCTTTCTGTTCCGTCAATATCGCCTTCGACACTGTTTTTCTGACCTGTCATTGTCCTATTGCTTTATGGACCCTTTTGCTTATTTTGACCTTGATTTACTGCGCACAATTTGTCGTAATCTTGATTGCGTGGGACGGTCGGACATTTGAACTTGATTTGATTTTGACTCGTGTGCGTAACTTGGTACGTACACGATATTGTTTTGACATTGACCCGGATCTAACCTGGTTAACCCAATAATTGAGGTATCTTTTCAAGTTATTTTAATTGCCTCAATATAGTACCGCTTTTATTGACAAATCCTCGTTGGTTCTGAAATATCTGGGATTTTGCGCATAACTCCATATTGGGGAATTTCCTTGATTCTCAATAAGAATCAATAGTACTCAATTAATTCGGAGTGTTCATCCGTCTTCGTAAATTTCGATTCGACATTTTGAATGCATTCGTCAAGAAATCGTATGGTAGCTGAAATGTTCAACAAAGGTTTTACCAAGTCGCTGGAGAACGAAGACAATTTCGCTAATGATTCTCCCTACAGTCCATTTTCTCAATCTTTGCAAACAGACGGACACCGTTTCGCTGAACCAGCAGAAGCAAGACTCGACGAAATGGAAAGAAAACGAAAAGCAAGAGAGCGAAGAAAATTAGAGCAGGAAATTGCTATCGATAAAATTGGAATTGAGATAAAGGAGAGAAAAATTAGAAAACTTTATTTAGAAAGAATGCTGAGTCTTCTTAACGATGACGAAAATTATTTCGAAAATATTGTCGCCACCGAGGTTCGAACCCGGGACCTCACTCCCCCCAGCGAAGCACATAACCACTGCACCACGACCACATTGTCCTGTCGTCCAATCCCAAATATCCAAAGGTTAGACTGCAATAGCTCTGGTGAACCAGAAATTTCGGTTGATGTGTTTGAACGAAAGGCACCCGTTGCAGATGTTGATGACTTTGTCACGATTCAGCCTTTCTCACAAAGTTGTGGACGTCCGGCTTGTTTTATTTCGCATTGTTATAATCGTGATAATATGACCACTGATTTTACTGAGACTGATTTGACGACGCGATCAGGTCTGTTGAAGACACATCTGGATATTCCCACGAAACTGGTATTTGATTCCGGATTTGACGGGGGACCTGGCCGAGCTGCTGATATGTCCATTTCACGTGATCGGTGGAACAGTCCGGAAGGTTGCGGTGGTGATACATCGAACAATGAAGTGTCACCAGTCGACGTGATCAGTATTTATGCTGATTCGAATTCCCGTGTGTGTGCATCGGAGCAAAATCTTGTTAATGTCAAAATACCTTCGATTGACATGTGTGCAGATCTGATGAAGGATGGAAGGAACAGAAAGTCCGCGTGGAACGAAAGCCATGCTGGCTTTGGGGGGCGGTGTTGCTTCTTTCTGTTCCGTCAATATCGCCTTCGACACTGTTTTTCTGACATGTCATTATCATATTGCTTTACGGACCCTTTTGCTTATTTTGACCTTGATTTACTGCGCACAATTTGTCGTAATCTCGATTGCGTGGGACGGTCGGACATCTGAACTTGATTTGATTTTGACTCGTGTACGTAACTTGGTACGTACACGATATTGTTTTGACATTGACCCGGATTTACCCGGTTGACCCCAATACTTGAGGTATGTTTTTACTATATTTTGATTGCCTCAATACAGTACCGCATTTATAGACAAATCCGCTTTGGGTTCTGATATACCTCTGGGATTTTGCGCGTCACTCAACTTGGGACGTTTCATTGATTGTCAAATACAATCAAAAGTACTCAAATAATACTACATAGTGCTCAATTAATTCGGAGTGTTCATCCGTCTTCGTAAATTTCGATTCGACATTTTGAATGCATTCGTCAAGAAATCGTATAGTAGCTGAAATGTTCAACAAAGGTTTCACCAAGTCGCTGGAGAACGAAGACAATGTCGCTAATGATTCTCCCCAGTCCATTTTCTCAATCTTTGCAAACATACGGACACCGTTTCGCTGAACCAGCAGAAGCAAGACTCGACGAAATGGAAAGAAAACGAAAAGCAAGAGATCAACCTGCAACATGCATTGAGAACCTAATGGTAAGCCATCCATTATATAATCACGTACACGAACCAACCCGGTTTCGAGGTAATGATACACCCTCTCGACTCGATCTTATACTAACAAATGAAGAATTAATGATTGAGGAAGTGACGTACGGATCTCCTCTTGGAAAAAGCGACCACGTAGTTTTGAATTTCAATTTCGTTTGCTACGCTGACTATCCCGTTGACGAGATTGTACCTCTTCGGACCGTCACCGACTACAAAGCTTTCCAAGATACTGTAGCTGCAAATAACTTCGATTTTTTGCACATCGGTTCGTCTACCGACACCTGGTCCGAGTTCGTCACTAGATGGCAATTACTGCAAGCTCGTTGTTCATTTTCCGTGCCGACTAGACCTAAAGGATCTAAGTCATACATCCGCAGCAGAACCAGAAAGTGGATACACCGCAGGAACGAGGCCTGGCAAAACTTTAGAGTAAGTCAAGCTCACTCCGATTGGGACCAATACCGTATGCTTCGAAATCATTGCACAGCATTACTGCGTCACGACAAGTTATCTAGCCAAACTAAGCTCACTGCTAAATTTTTAGATAATAAAAAGTTACTCTACCAGTTTATCAACAACAAACAGAAAGTTCGTACTGGTATCCCTTCGCTTACCACCAAGCACGGCAACACGACTACCACAAAGGAAGCTGCAAATGCTTTGAAGGAACATTATATGCCAATATTTCAAGGATCTTCGGTGTCTCCTCATATCTCTCTTCCTCCTTTTTCATCCTCTTTTCTTATTTCAAGTGTTGATTTTACCCCTTCGGCCGTCCGAAACAAAATTTTGCAACTGCGCACCAACTCGTCCCCGGGAATCGACGGCATTACACCGAAAGCATTGCAGGCGGTTGCCGATCAGCTTTCTGAACCTCTAGCTCACTACTTCCAGCGTTTATTGGATGCCTCCGAAGTCCCAGATGGCTGGAAAGACGGAATCATCACCCCACTTTTTAAAAGTGGCAATCGCAGTGACCCAGCAAATTATCGCCCGGTCACGTTGCTTCCTGTCCTCTCGAAGGTGATGGAATCGATTATCGCCGATCACATTATGACTGTGATGGAGCGCTCGAATGTACTGACAGCGGGGCAGCATGGTTTTAGGCGGGGTCGATCATGCACTTCTAACTTACTACTCGCCAAGGACCATTGGACCAAAGCCGCTGATGAAGGGTATGGTGTAGACGTCATATATTTAGACTTCTCCAAGGCGTTCGACAGAGTTGATCATGCGATACTCCTTGAGAAATTAAAAGCAATTGGAATAGGACCTCCGCTGTTAACATGGATGGCAGCATTTCTTGGTCCCAGATCTCTGCGTGTACGAGTCAGGGATGAGCTCTCCGAACCTTTCCCAGTTTACTGCGGCGTACCCCAAGGATCCGTTCTTGGTCCGCGTTTGTTTTTGTTGTTTATCAACGATATTACAAAATATGTGACATCTCCACTCCTTCTATTTGCCGATGATATAAAATTATGGCGCGTCATCCGCTCACCCACGGACAACAGAGATCTACAGTCGGACCTCACCTCATTACAGCGCTGGGCCGCTTGTAATAATCTCCCGTTCAACACCGACAAATGTCGCGTACTATTGGTGCGTCGGCGAGGAGATCCCGTGTACTCTCTAGGTGGAACTCGCTTACAGTTCTGCAAGCAGGAGAAAGACCTCGGCGTGTTGACGCAAGACGATCTGGGTTGTTCTGCTCAGTGCGCCCAGGCATCCACCGTGGCGAACCGGAATGTTGGACTTCTCAGAAGAGCGTTCGGTTCGTTTGACCCCCGGCTTTTCAAGCACCTATTAAATGCGTATGTTCGACCACACTTGGAATATGCAGCTTCCGTCTGGAATCCATGGTTAAAGCGCGATCAACACATCATGGAGCAGCCCCAACGACGAGCTACGAAGTTAGTCAAGGGTTTGCGTTACGCGAGTTACGAAGCTCGACTCCAAGTGCTTAATCTCTTCTCCACCAAGTACCGTCGCATTCGCGGCGATATGATTTTGACTTACCGCATTTTGACGGAAGATGGACACCCGTGCAGCGGGATGCTGTCGTTGGCCCCACCTTCCGGGAATCGCGGACACCACCTCAAGTTATCCCATCAGTACAGCCGACTTGAATGCCGAAGCAATTTTTTCGCGCTTCGGGTCCCTCGCACCTGGAACTCCCTACCCCCATCAGTTATTTCCGCCCCCTCTCTTAGCATTTTTAAGGAGCGCCTTGATCTCCACTTTTTCAATATACTGCGCAATTTTTAACTTCATTCATATTTGTACTCATTGATACTGCACCCTTCTTTTCTTTCCAGCGTATATTCGCGTTCACATTCCTTCGAAACTGCCCAAACTTCCACGGACCCATATTTTGAACATTGTCGTGTGGTTACCCTACAAGCTTTTGGCTTGAACCCCAACCTTTTCACTGTCCAAGAACGCACCCATTATCCCCGTCCATAACAATCACTTTTAATTTCGACCCATTATGTACAATATCCTGTGGTTATTTTTAAGCTTGCAGCTATTTTTACCACAATAAACTATTGACTATTGATTATTGATTACTTGAAACTGAACTGAAAACTGACTGATCTCGACTACCTTGACCGCGCGCCAAAGTTTTTGAATCCCACTCTCACGTGACAGATTTCTATTTTTATTCTGCTTTTGTCATCATGGTTGTTGTTAAATCAAAAACAAAACTTTGTTCTAACGCTAAGGATACTCGAGGATCCGGTGAGTGTAAAACAACCGGTAAAAGCCGTCCTACGGTTGAATCGAATAGTTCCTGTGGAAATCCTAAGTGTTCTACTACTGTTCTCGAAGGAATAGAATGCACAAACTGCTCCGTATGGTATCATTCACGCTGCTCGGGTTTAACCGCAACGGTTTTGGCTGAACATAGCTCTAATTCCACCAAACCTTGGTTTTGTAGCGCGTGTACTACTCCTCCTATGGCTCGAAGTCTACTGCATATGATAGATCAACAGTCCAAGACTATCATTACCCTCGAAGGCCGTCTTCATAAACTTGAAAATATGTTTAACGAACAGCATACTACTTCAAGCCTCGCTGTTGTTACATCACTTCCACCAGCACAGAAGTCAGTAGTTAAACCCTCCGTCACGCAGGCCCATCCCATCCATGTACAACAAAAGATCAGCACAAAGCAATCTAGTGTTGTCGCTGGCAGACCCAAACCGCTAAACGGCACAAGCATCAATAATGTTTTGACCGCGCGAGCTTCTAGTCCCATGGCAGTGACGTCGAAGGTTTCGGTAGCACGAGCGGAGGCACTTACCGTGATTTGCTCCAATGTCCCCGAGACTGATTCACCCAGCTTCATAGCGCGTCAATCTGAAGATGTGGAACAATGGAAAAAGTTGTGTCATGAGCTAAGTCTTAACATAGAACCGGCTAGCATGGTCCGCTTGTCAAGAAACCAGAAATCGGCACACGTTGGTGAGCCAAGATTGTTGCGCATCGTGTTAAAATCGTTAGCAGATGTTGAATCCGTTCTTCTATCCGCTTACATGCTTCGAAACAGCTCGTCCCCCATCCGTATATTCCCCGATATATCATGGGCAGAATTACGATTGGAAACACGAAAGTGACAAAAAAGCATCTTTGTTCATGGCGTTCCTGAACTGAATGATAGTGATGCTAACAAAAACACCACTCATGATTGCGAACAGTGGCGCTTCTTACAGCAATTGAGTAAAATTACCGATACCTTAACTACTTCCCTGAAGCGTTTGCCAGCTTCTCCCAGCTACCAAGGATCTGGTCCTCGCATACTTAAGGTCACCTTTCAATCTGAATCTATGGTGAATGACGCTTTGCAACAATGGTATCGACAAAGGCATTGTGCTCCAGCAGAAGTTCGTCTTCGCTCGGCCCTGGAAAAGCGGATTAACAGTAAACCGCGATTGACGCCACCGCTTCCACTAACCGAAACGAATATGGTGCAGACGGACTCGACGAACCCAAAAAACTCACAATAGCCGATCCAAACGGGATCGGCGGTCTAGATATTCGTATAAATGATGCTGCTCCTAACCTTACGCGTGAGGGCTCGAACTGTCTATACACGAACGCGCAGGGTTTACTCAGCAAACTTGCAGAACTTCGCTTGAGGCATGCTGCTCGTCATTTTGACATAATAGCTGTATCCGAAACGTGGCTATGCTCTTAGATCACTGACGCCGAGGTTTCTCTCACTGATATGTCCATTCTCAGGAACGATCGTTCAACTAAAGGGGGCGGTGTTCTTCTATACTATAATTCACGTCTTTCTTGTGAGGTTCTCCCGCAAGAGCAACTTAGCGTGGTGGACTCACTTTGGTGTCGCTTGCAACTTAAAAATAGGGACTGTGCAATTGTTGCGGTAATATATCGTCCACCGAATACTCAACGCCTCATTGATGATGTCATTATTGCATCCATTCGCTTCGCCTTATCACTACCCCACTCGCACGCATTGCTGATGGGGGATTTTAACTCTCCTGAAGTCGTCGGCGAACCCAGCCCAAATACGTTTGCTGCGGATCTGGATGATTTCATCAGCAGTCATCCTTTGTACAACCACGTTAATGTTGCTACACGCTTTCGGAGTGGCGATTGTCCATCTTTACTCGATCTAGTGCTGACTAACGAGGAACTGATGGTAGAAGAAATTCATTATGAACCGCCCTTAGGAAAGAGCGACCACGTCGTCCTGACATTTTTTTCGTTTCTTACGCCGAATTCCTTGACGAGGAGGTACCCCTGTTACGGGTAGTTACGGACTACAAGGCGTTTCAAGAAATTGTCACTGCTAACAATTTCGACTTCATGTTAAATGGCGATCCTGAGCTCACCTGGTCCAGATTTGTCTCCCAGTGGCACTGTCTCCTGCAACAATCATCGACTTCCAAAACAGTCAAACGACGTATCCTACGTACTTTCATTCGTAGTAGAACTCGTAAGTGGATCTGCTGCAGAAACGCTGCTTGGAGTAAGTTCCGATCGGAAGAGTGTGCGCGAAATTGGGAAGCATATCGACAATTACGCAACCACTGTACGTCTCTAGTGCGTCAAGATAAGCTGGATTACCATAACAAGTTAACTGCACGGTTTCTGAACAACCGAAAACTGCTATACCGTCATATAAATGACAAAAGAAAAGTGAAAACTGGAATCCTCCCACTGAAAATTGAATTCGGCTCCACATCGACTTCTATGGAAGCCGCAAATACACTGAAGGATCACTACATGCCGGTATTCCAGAATTGCCAACCATCTTCGTTGAATATCACCCCACCCCCATTTAGACTCTCTACTATTCTGTTCACCGCTGAACGTGTATATAAAAAGATCATGCAGCTCCGTGAAAATTCATCACCTGGAGTAGACCGGATTACACCGAAAGCATTGCGTGCGGTTGCTGTGCACCTTTGTAAACCACTTTCCACGTACTTCCAACGTCTGTTCGATATCTCTCATGTTCCCGAAGATTGGAAACAGGGGATCATAACCCCGATATATAAAGTTGGAAACCGCAGTGATCCTGCAAATTACCGCCCAGTCACCCTGCTCCCTGTGCTTTCCAAAGTAATGGAATCTATTGTATCCGATGATTTGATGGCTTTTATGGAGAACACGAATGCTGTCGCCATCGAACAACATGGGTTTCGCCGCGGACACTCCTGTACAACAAACTTGCTTCTGGCGTGGGACAGCTGGACCAAGGCTGTTGATGCGGGCCATGGTGTCGACGTTATATACTTGGATTTCTCCAAAGCTTTTGACCGTGTTAACCATGCTATTTTACTGCAAAAGCTTGGCCTACTTGGAATTGGTAACCCACTTTTGTCTTGGTTGGCCGAATTCCTCCGCTCCAGGACACTCCGCGTTCGCGTCAGACAATCGCTCTCCGATTGTTTTTCAATACAATGCTGATTACCCCATGGCTCTGTACTCGGTCCGCGTCTGTTCTTGATGTTCATCAACGACATTGGAGCATGTGTGAACTCGCCGTTTCTGATGTTCGCAGATGATATCAAGCTATGGCGCATCCTCTCTTCCTCGAATGATTGTGATGACCTGCAAGCCGATCTCACCTCACTTAATAACTGGGCAACGTCGAACCAGCTCCCTTTCAACCCACGAAAATGCCGATCTCTCCGCATCCGTCACTCTGGCGAACCTAGTTACAAGCTAGGGAAAACCGAACTTTCGGTGAGTATGCTAGAAAAGGACCTCGGCGTATTGGTTCAAAGTGATCTTGGGTGCTCAGCCCAATGTTCCCGCGCATCATCAGTCGCCAATCGCAACGTAGGGCTCCTCAAAAGGGTATTCGGGTCTTTTGACCGCCGCCTCTTTTCCTCGCTTTTACACGCGTACATCAGACCCCACCTGGAATATGCGGTATCCGTTTGGTCTCCATGGTTAAAGCGTGACCATCACGTCCTAGAGAAGGCTCAACGGAGGTTCACAAAGCTCGTCAAAGGACTTAGTTTACTGAACTATGAGGACCGCCTCCAGCAACTCAACGTGTTCCCGATCA
>JACCGJ010015796.1:0-22448 GCA_013407085.1 Atriophallophorus winterbourni
CTCATTCTTTATAATTTGTGATAACTGTCTCATTATTGTACCACAACTACAAAGTTTGTTTGTATTAAAATTCATTATTTCTAAAGGTGATGTTTCCGGATTTTCATGTGGATCAAGATGCAACCCTGCTGACTCGCAACAGTGTATCAATTGATCACGCTGGCACCTATACATGTCAATATCCGAACATGTTGAGTCAACAATTTACTGTGAAAGTTAAAGGTGAGTTTCAGTAAATAACTACCAATGCGAATGAGATTCCGGATTTGCTTTTGGTTTATTTGTGTTCTGTAGCAGAAGCAATTATCTCAGGCATTAGAGAATAAATGTTTCAAAATGAGAAATCGTAGGTAGCGTCATAGGAACAACGTTGCTGGTGAGAATCATAAATGCCAAAGTTCAGACATGAACTGGGATAAAAAAGAACGTTTAATGCACAAAGATACGGCTGACTAGTTTTCATGTGTTATGAGAATCGATTAAGAGGCTTGAAAATATTTTGATAATTAGTATAGTTTACGTTGGTCATTTAAAATAGCTGTATTGCAGAAAAAGCTTCCGAATTCTTAGACGAGACCACAATGTCAGCAAGTAGACAAAGCAAATCAACAAATTATTATCTCTTTGAATTCTATGAGAGGAAATGTCACTCACATTTGCAAATTGATGTACTGTCATACAATATTTCATTGGATTTTATTGAAAATTCAGGTCGACTCAAATTCAGCCGAACGCCCAGCGCGCAACTTATTGTTGTTGGAAAGAAAACGACTGTAATTTGTGAAGCAAATGCAGCTGTGACTATTCCAACGTCAGGTTCTTGATTCGGATCTTCAAGGATTTCGAATCGAGCGGCATTTGCGTCATTCGTGTCAGTCGAATCTTCCGTCGGTGTATGGATCTCAATGTTTTTATGGTTCACCGTGATCCTTTTAACTCGCTAAAAATCTCGTACAATGACGTTGTGATCAGTTAAAATAACCCCTTTCGGGTTTAGTCTTTTAGCCGAAACAGTGTTTAGAGGGGTCATTTTCAACGGATTTAGACCCGCGGCATTGTACATTGGAGACGGAAAATTTGACCGGAACGTCCTCGGAAATGTTCATTAATTTCTTCCATGTATCTCTGAAGCATTCGCTTGTGGCTGGCGCGATCGTGAGTAGAAGAATCGCCAAAGATTTCTTGAATCCCAAGTAAGACATGACTGCGGGAAAAATGGATTGCACGATCAGCGATTGTGTCTTTCCTCTCGAACTATGGTATATCGGAGTAGACACGGGATGGTGTTTCTTTGTCACTCGTAGCACGAATGCGTTTAGAAAAATTTTTTTCTAGATCTCTTACATTGTATACGGTTTGTCGTGATGTGGCGAATGACACTTTTTAGTATACCAATTCAATGAAGTGGGCTCAACATGATTTGTATTCATCATATTGCACAAGGCAAACCACACCTGAAGATTGTGCTGCATCTAAGGCACAAATAGTGAAGCATCGGATTCCGGCGTATTCGTATCTTTTACACTTTCTGTTGGTTTACCTGTGTCTGGAAATTTCGTCTCTTACAGTGTAGCCACATCGGCCTTCACAATTAATATCTCATTATTTAATACCAGCTAAGTTCCTTATGCCACTAATATTTGATACGTTGTCATGACAGTCAAAACGCAAGGGTCGTACGTTCCAGGTTTCCAGTTTTTGAGCCGATCTGTAATGGCCAATCATTTGATTTGATAGTGTGGACAAATTCAATACGCTTCTCGGTTGGTTCCCTATTGCCGGAACACCCAAAAAGGATAGCAGATCGTCCTGAGACGGCGTCTTATTAACAGGGTGTGCCCATCTTATCGAAACTGAATATCTTTTTTACCGCCGCGCCACAGCTTTTATTCGGTGACTACGGATTTCCTTGTTATTACTCAGTGAAGCGGAATGGAGTGTCAAATTCATTGGTCATTAGACAATTGTGGAAATGTGTGCTTATCCACCAAAGCATTCAGGTCTAAAGTGAAACATTTGGTAATGTTAAAATCATGTGCTATGATGAATTTAGTGTTTTAATTAGAAACCTTAGCTTTTATAGCAATGAGGTATAATAACTTTGGAGAAATATCTCCATGATAAAAACCATCATCGATTTTTCCAGCTAATCTGAAATATGCAATTTAATGCAACGATGTATGCTCAATGGATAACATTCCAGCAGTGCAATATGTAAAAGTTATGAGATCAATATACACACATATGTTTTGATCAAAATATGTGTACCTTACTTCCATTGTCCAGTAATATTTGTGCTGAGGAGTTCACGGTCTGAGGTTTTAAGTAATAATTGTGTGTGTATACGAGAATTACAAGCTAAATACACTATTGAATTCTGCCAAACGCAATATGGCACATTTTTGTCACTCATAAAAGCTGCACATCACATAGCATACACACAATTTCAACCGATAATTCCGAGAAGTGAATTGATTTTCTGAGTAAAATGGGGCAAGTGTCTGCGACAATATTCACCATCGTCCTTGCTATTTGTTCAATTATTTTGCTAGTGAGTTCTATCGTGAACTATTGCGAACTCCATTTTGATGCTTAAAATAAATATTAATATTCTCGAACTTTCTGACAAATTTAGCATCCGGCCCATTGTTTATTTAACATTTACTATTTGTCCAATGTTTAGGAACTTGTAACCCCTAAAATAATTAACGAATGTGAAATGCACTACTTTACAAATACAAACAAGCTCGATTTTCATTGTAGTTTGAAACTCGAAACCAATTGATGTGAAATGGTGAATACATATAGGTGTAGATCGTCTCATAGCCATGTTCTTCATCAAAATGAAAGCAGCATCCAGTCTAGCGGAATTAACTAATTATAATTGTTGCAGGGTTTCAATACTCACGATGAATTCGAGTTATATCATGCTATTATATGAAAAATGTCTTCTTCAAATTATCAGAAACAGTATTTCTGACTCATTTATATAAAAATGCCATCATCATTTAAAGATGACAGATCTGAGGATCGTGATTGCTTTACTGTTGAATATAAATTCGATCACGAAATATGTTAATGATTACTCGTTTCTAAGTTACATACTGCTGTGTTGCGCATGCAGTACGCTATGCGTGCAATAATCGCCCCAAATTTCAATAACACGACACGAATTTTGCTCAAACTAATCAACATAGCTCTCTGTGTTCTGATTTCTGACGAATAACCTACAAACCTGTAAAACGGTAATGCATCGTTGTAAATCTACGTGAATGATTTGCAACTGCAGCAGTTAATATAAAATGACTTTTTGTAAATATCTTTTATTTCGGTGAAATCTTTTTACCTTTTAATCTGAAGACTATAAATTATTCTCTAGTAATCCGAACTTAAAACTACTAAAAACGAAACTTCTGTATTCAAGTGGGAATCCTTTGTGATCATTCCGATGATATCACTTATGTACGCTGAACCGAAATATGCGATCGCACCGTTGTCATTAATTGACAAAGTCCAATATCAGAACTCGTGTGCAATGCTCGGTGTAATGAGTGAGTCAAACACAGTTAACAATAAACACAATGCTCAAACGTCACTATTTAACAAATTCATTAGTAGATTTTCTGGAAAAAAATTAGATCAATTATGCGAAGCAGCAATTTGATATTTGATGCGTTTATTGCTATTTACCAATGGAGTTTGAAATGTATTGTAACATATTATAGCCATCCTCAATTTAACCAATCAGTGATTACATGAATGACATGGAAACAAATTACATGGAGTCTATCAACTTTATATAATATACATCTGAGCTTGTCATTCACATGGATTTGAGTGTTTTGGGGATGAGAACATGTGCTGGCAATCAGTAATACGAAAGCTTGTATTTTTTGTACAATTGAGCGTAACATGCAACATGATGATTTATTATGCTGACGCATCTTAAAAAAATACTTTGCAGTAGAATGAAATTTTAACTTAGATTACATACTTGGTCAAACATTGCGCTTATTATTAGATGCCACCAAAATCATCATCAATTTAATCGAAACGAGATCCTTTAAGTTGGAATAATCTGATCAAATACGTGAACTAAATTTTATGGTTTAATCATTTAAATTCTTGGATTACAAGGCAATGTGAGGACACAACTATCAACTAAGTTGTACTTCAGATGACAAATTTTGAGTCACAGTACGAACGAACGAGTGAGAACACCTCCCAAGGTTTCATTTGACTACACGTGTTACGATGATTGGGCTGAATCGATATGCTCATCTTCTCAGTACAATCTTCGCTCAAACAACAAGTAAAATGTTCGGTCTTTTGCTTTGGCAATTTGATCGTACTACGGCCAAAGTAACTTGACAAGGATTTCAGATTTTCGTTATACTTATTGTTGTGTGAAAGTTTTTTTCCTCTAGAGATTTCCTCTACGATAACATGTTGAGAAAACAAAAATGTTTTCCCGCAATTGCTTTGATTCACCAAAATTATGACGTACAGATAAAACATAATACAAATATCATGGGTTTAATTTAGCAATAAATGGAAACACATATGAAAATATGAATGAAAATTAGGTGTGCTCAGTTTATGTGAACTCCACAAACACAAGTGTCTTATACACCTGTGTTATTTTGCCTAGACAAAGTGATCTTAGTAGAAGCTTTCGTCGAACACATAATTACGGAATGAGTGGAATATTTACACAAAATTGTTACAAATAATAAATTGAACATTATTTTTATTTTTCGATATCTCGCGTTTCCTCATGTTTCTGATGATTATACATATTGAATATTCTTTTTAGGTCCGAAGCTGTTATGCTTACTAATATTTAGGTCGGCTGCTTTGTTGACTGCGATTGCTGCTGTTTTTGCGTTATGCGTCAATAAAATCTTCTTACATATACTAGTGAGTTTCAATATTTAACATAATATTTCGCTTGAATCGTTATAATGGACTTAGACAATAATAATACCAACATACGCTATCGTGTGGTGCAGATCACGATTGTTAAATATTTCATTGTGCTCATAACCTGCTATTTATCCAACTTCACTTCTGTATATCTTCGAATGTATGTATGACATGACCCGGCCCATCTTGAGTAGTGTTGTTTGTAGCTTGGGCAAAGCTCTGCACAGCCTGTTTAAAAACACTTTAGCGTTCGGAAATAATTCAGATTATCAGATATAGATAAGATTATAAGATAGATATATATATATATATATATATATATATATATATATATACCTGCTCCAATCTATACTAGATACGTTGGCTTAGACTCGGGATCTACACCCAAAGTGGCATTGAAATCATTTAATTCCATTACAAAATTCAAGACATAGGCTAATAGTTAAATATAGAACAATTATAAATGTGTGTGCTCAATCCAAGTAAATAAGAAAGTTCTCACAAGCAAACTAATACGGATTCTGATCACACTGCCCCTAAATGATTAGTACAAATAGCACGAAACGGGTCGTGCTTTGTGACTGATGAGGATGAAATGAGGATTTTTGTTCTCACATCCTCGTTAATCCATTACTCGCCAAAAAATACATTCATCAGTTGAATACACCTGAACAATAATTTTCATAGTTTAATGTAGGGTTCTGCAAATCCGGCATGACACCCTGTGTCATTTTTCCAGAATCAACGTTGGTTCAATTTAAATATTAGTCGAATTTTGGCGAACAAGAATCCGAGCATAGCACCTTATGAGTTCTCATCGCATTATAAAAGCGGGTTGCATGTATTAGTTTTTTTATTTTTAACTTGTTTTGTTTATATTGGTTTCAATTGTTACTAACGGTTCGCACAATTATTTTCCAAGAATATGGATTATCATTTCTTAGCCGGAGCAATTAATTCAAAATGGTTTAATGAAACATCATCTGTAAAATAAGTATTTGCTCTGCACAAATAATTTAAGATCTCGTAAATTATGATCAGCCTAGGTGAAATCACAAATTTTTCACATCATTAGTAAAAACATACTTTATTTTTCATTTAATCTTTCGAAAGAATCTTGATTTAATCGAGAAAAACTTTCACCGATGATGCGGTACTTAGTTTAGAATAAAAGACGAATGCAACGTCTCTCATACCACACTTTTATTTTACCTCATCCGATAAATTTGCAACATTTGCTCAGGTTAGCCTATTCACGGGATTGTTATTAGCTGCGCATATAGCGGCGACCTGGTATTTCGGCCTCTCTAGTTCAAAGGTGAGTATTACAAATTTCAAGCTTCTTCGTTAAACAAGGTGTACTCCACGCAATGCCAAAAAAAATTATTATTAGAAAAAAAATTCAAAATAAAATATATAGATGAAACGAAACATGTGCAAATGAGGCGAGCGCTTCTACCACTGGTAGTTTTTGGCGTTATGTGTGAAAGAAGAGCATCACATCCAACTGGTAGCGCTAGGCTCCTGTTCAGAACGCCCGAGATTAGCCAAAGGTGACAATGTTTGCACACTTCCATAAATCGCATATTATGCGACATAAGCGGCCACGTTCGTGGACTGGAACAAATTCGATTCCTTCAGCACTGTACGTTCGATTGCTGGACACCTTTTCCAAGAGTAGAAAAATATGTTAGATTTTCCTAGATATAGCTTGAAGCTGACTTTGGGATCCAAGTTGATTATGCGGTCTAAAAGCGTTTGCAGCATTTTGCCATTTTTAGAGTCTGGCCTCTCCATGTGTGTATACCAAATTCGCAATATTTTCCACCGTTATCGCGAACGCGAGCCTAAGTAAATTTGTAACAAGCTGTAATTAGGCTAACGATGTTAAATGAGAGATCCCAACATGAAATAGATATCCCATTAGTAACCATTGTCAATGAAGTCGAACACTGCGGAGATAATTAAGCATGGAATCGTTTACTGTCAATAGCTTGCGCGTTGATCAAAAATCCTACGCTATGTAAATATTTGAACTACGATTATACTTCGGGAAAATATCTAAAATTAGCGTCCAGCTTCGTGCGGATAAACTGATCTTTCGTAATCGTAATCTATCTGAATCGCAACGAGCGAGATTGTGTATACCATTTTATCTCTTATTCAGTTTCACAATATACGTGAGTCCGATTCTAGTTGATATTTTATTTTAATATACCAAATCATCCTTCAAAATATATTAATATGTTTAGTTAAATTTTGTTAGGAAATGAGTCATTAATAAACCCTTGTTTATTTTTGCAAATTAGATTATAAATAAGCCTCTTCGCGGTAGCTGAGAGCGAAAAATTTCATTCATATGCCAGGTGTCATGAAATGATAATTCAGAGAAAATTCATAATTTCATTTTTGTTTTCCCGTTTTCCTCTTTTCAATGCAACATAAATTTCCAAATAAATCACCTAGAATCTTGGAATTCCATTGTGACTTGTTATGACTTCCTATTACAGCCGATAGGCCAGAGTGCTTGTCAAAACCTGATTTACACGATCAATGCAAAATATTCATCAGATTATTGACAATTTACGATAAATACATGATAGTCGCGCAACTCTGTGACACGGGCACTTTATGGGTAAGTTGAATTTCATTACAATACTATCGCAACTAATACACATTTAAAAAAATCTAGAACATTTCCTATATTGATCTTAGAACTCAGCACTCAGAAAATTGTATGGTAGAAAAAGCATTAGGCTTAATAGTAACCATAGGATGACAAAGTATATGGAACATATAAAAATATATAGAAAATATAAAATATCTTGAAAATCAATAGGAACACTCGCATACCGCATGGTTCGTCATAAACTCATCGATTTTGGAAGCGAAAACCTCAGCAGATTCTGATCTTGTGATTTCTTCAGGCAAATAGTTCCAAGTGAAACAAATGCTTACCGAGAAAACATTACGACGAATATGCAATCAATAATGCGGAATGCTTAAAGCCTTTGAATGTATTCGTGTTCGACTAAGGTCATTAGGTAAGTGTTTAAGTGGGCGGTTTACAGAATGCAGGATTTTGAAGGTCAACAGAAGGTCACTGCGTATCCGCCGTTGCGTAAAATCATGTAGTTTCATTTATAACATTCGTTCTGTGAAAGGCAAATTTCTGACCGAGAGACCAACTTTGTAGCACGATGATAAATCCTTCCGAGTAGTTCGATAACCTTCTTCAACCATGGTGCCCAGGCTTGGATGGAATATTCCATAACATGACGTATATACGTTGTAATTACCCGGGGTAGTGTTTCAGGCGTAAAAATCCGGAATATTGTTTTGAAAAGACTCTAGATACGGCAAGATTTATTGTACACCATCCGGCAATGCTGTCCAGGCTTAAGGTTAAACCATACCAATATATATAAGATCTTTTCCTGCTGTCGTCCAGACGAGATCTTGCGTGCCAAACTGACACGTGTGGTGCAGAAATTTCTCAAGCTGCATCATTTTACATTCCGCAGGGTAAAATGGAAATTTATTCAAATCAGACCAACAAAATAAGATGTTTAGATCCCGTTGTAATGCCATACAGTCCTTAACAGACCTGACACTTTTTCATATTTTATTATTATCGGCAAATAGTATCACGTTGCATCCAATATTCTCTACTATATGGATCATATAAACCAAGAATAGAAGAGGTTCAAACACTGAGCATTGCGGAACTCTACTGGTGACGTCTATCCTTCTAGATAAAGTGCTGTCAACGCGAAGTTGGACGTGTCTATCAGTAAGATAGCCCCATATCCAATTCAGCAATATTTCCGTTCTTCCATAAAATTCGAGCTTTTCAATTAGGATGTCATGGCTGGCTCTATCGAAAGCATTGGAAATATCGATGTTGCAAGCATGCACCTTCGTCTAGTGCCTTGGTCTAAACTTCGAACGTTGTAAGAAGGTTAGATAAACAGCATCGACCCTCTTCGAAAACCGTGTTGTGCTGCGGTAAAAATATTTTGGTTTTCAAAATGTTCTTTTATGCGCGCAGTCACAATGCGTTCTATTAATTTGGAGATCACCGGAAGTAACGTTATCGGTCTATATTTAGCTGTGTCTGAACGGCTACCGCCTTTATAAATAGGAGTTATCATCCCTGCTTTCCATTGCGGTGGTATGTTTCCTTCATTTAAGCTGAGATTGAATATGCGAGTGAGAGGAGCAGTCAAAGCAACGCGACACCTGCGAAGTACGGCGGGGGTAATTTTGTCTGCGCCAGGGGACTTCTTTTCGTTTGGTCGACAAAGTTCCCGCCCAACCATGTATTCGTTGATAGTCATTTCACTTAATAATTCGAAATGTGGTGAACTTGATGAAACTTGATATGGTATACAACGCTTTGGATTGAAGACAAATGAGTAAAACGTTGCTAAAGCGTCGGCGGTATCTTGGGCAGTGTAGGTCAATCCATGAGGTGTTAGTACAGAGAATACACCTGGTTTGATCTTTGATCGTTCATTTACTATCTTGTAGAGAAGCTTAGGATTCTTTTCCATTCTCTTGAGCAAGTTCCATTGGAATTGCATGCGATCTTCTCTTACAAGAGTCGTGACGTTATTCCGTATCTTACAGAATCGCTTCCAAGTTTCTTCCGTACCAAACTTCTTATGAGTTACCCAAGACTCTCGCTTAACAGCTAACCATTTCTTCGTTCTACTCCGAATAACCAACTGGTTGTTGTAGCTGCATTTGTGTGGTACAAAAATCGAGTTTTCGTAAATCTTCGAATTGAGATAATTTAGAAACGAATTGTAATATGAGCCAGGATCCATTGAATCAAACACATGAGTGTGTGCATCCCGAAAACTGGTATTTAAGGATTCTCTTACGACTTTCGTCTGTTCACATAATCGTTCTGCACTACATACATAATCGAACAAAAGCACAACATGATCACTCTTCCCCAGTGGTGCCAGGTTTTGTATACAATCTACTGCGGTTGCCTCAGGCGTTAATACAAGGTCAAGGGTTGAAGGTTGGTCAAGACCCCGTCAGTGAGTTGGCTGGTTAACGTGATTGTGTAGTGAATCAAATTCTATAACCTCCTTGAATTTATGTTCAAACAAACGCAGGGAGTGATCACCTATCGAAAACAGATGCGAAATATTAAAATCGCCAATGATCAGCAATTGCATAATCTGGCATATTGTGATGTTTTGCAATGATTCGATAAGCTCACCATTGTATTAAGTTTCGGATGATGGCGAGCGGTAACTGTTGCTGATCGTACATTTATCTCCATTGACCACTTTTACTGATCACCACATCGTACCAGGAAGGCTGAGGTCAGGATGATTGTTGACGTTACACTGCGCTGAACGTTCGTGATAGTAGACTGCAACTCCACCACCGGAACTTCGATCACGATCGCGACGAAGTAGTGATAATTTTCCAAAATCTCTTTTTGAGATTCCAGTCTGCCTCGATAGACTGCTAACTTCGATATGCATAACATATGTAGCAAACACCGGGTGAATCAACGTTATTATTAAAAAATTTCACTTCTTTCGTAAGGGCTTCATCACATTTAGTATGTATTTCACCCAAACAGCCAAAACATTTAACAAAGATGGATTTGGCGCTTACCCCTTTGTTACACATTTGACACACATCACGTGCTGCCTACTTCATCCGGGTCCTCGAGGTCATCCTTCGCGTCATTGTTACAATCCAACGAGTGATGAGTCAGTGCACTTAGAGTTGCAGTTGTTTATCGATCGGAAGAGGACTGGTGAAATTAATGCGTTGGATTGAAGTGATGCGATCCAAGCGATAAAATACGAACGAAATATATAAAAGTGGTGCGGTTGAACAATTTTCGATCTGGTAGTGTTGAAAAAACTATAAATCGATTCGAAATGGTGTGATACTCTCAACAGTATTCAAACAGGAACAATATTCTGAATCGTTAAGGATAATGCACGCGTCGGTAAAATTGGGTTGAAGCTTGAAAATTTCAAGAATTCCCATTGCTTAAAGTTGAAATGGGTATCATCCGAATAAAATAATTGAGACGAGTTCAATGATATATGAATCATCCAGTTCAAGCAAAAAAGTTAGGGAATGAATCCAAAAGTATGAGAGCACAAATACATGCGTCCGCACAGCAAGTCAAAATGTACAATTTTCGTTTACAACAATTTGCGGGACCTACATACTAATTTTGCCTATTGAGGTATATATGGATAAACATGCACATAATTATCTGCTCGAAAATAGATAAAGATTTTAATTTCTCTGATATAACAACTGGCTGGAACGAGTATTCCATACCGTTATGATAACACACGTTGAGTGGATGTATATGTGGTAGTAAAATAAGATTAATTTAACATTTCAAAGTAAATCTTCAAATGAAATATGCATTGATGTAGACATTTTTTCATAGATAAAGAAAGAGGTTTTAATGCAAAATTTGATAAATCACCAGAAAAGAAGACCATTGAATTACAAATTCAAGGCAATCAATAATTTTTATTATTCCTGGTCGAAGTGATTCCATTTATTTTAGGAATGAAATATTTTCAAATTTGAAGAAAATGAAAGAAATGTTTTTGCTGCTTTTAAGTAGTTATATATATACCGTGATGTTTAGTTTCTGAAACAAGACATAGTCTTATTTCAAACTTAACTTGACGAAACATATTCCTTTGGTATTCGTGATATCAATGAATAATAATCCGGCAAAATTATTGATATTTTATTCCTTTTTCCTAATTTTTATTCAAAGGTGGTTATGCTAATGTCATACATTGTGTTGATCCTGTTTGAGAAAAAGCGAGCCAAAGACCGGGTGCTGATGGAATCCAGGATGAACAATTTAGTATTTGAGAATGAACAATTGGGCGATCTTTACGGCGCCGAATACATGGAAACGCGCCCTTTGATCAATACGAATTCGTGTAATTCTTCCGAATGGTCTGAACAAGCTGGCACGAGTAGCCAATTTCAAGCAGGTTCGAATAAGCAAGTTGGAGCTAGTATACCGAAAACAGAAGTGGCGATTCAAAATCAATCAGTTTATATGCGAAGACGACCGGAATATCGGAATGACAGTGATTCTAATTATAACGTTTCACATCCAAATAACGCAGCGAGGCATCGCATCTATCCACAATTCGTGAACAACTAATGTTCATAAGGGATAATTTGACAAACCGATGTCTTTACAGCTTTTGTTGTTGGCCTCCGTCGGTCGATGTCGACCATGGATGTACATCACATCGCATAAATTTCATGTTTTGCAACTTTTTGAATGACTGAACAGTCCGATTCGGGAGGAACAATCTCTCACGCAGCGCTTGCAACGATAGTCAGAACTCTGTTGTATTGCATCAGTTGCACGCCGGCGGCGTGATCTGCGTTCAGCAGCCAGGAGTGGTATTTGCTCCTCTCCGGCTTGCAGTCGACGCTTTACACAATTCTTCCAATGTGATCGTTCAAGATCAAGTTCTTCCCAGCTTGCGGGGTCAATGTCAAGAGCTTTCATATCTCTTCTGCAAACATCTTTGTACCGCAAGTGCGGTCTGCCCAATGGTCTACTTCCTAATTGCAACTCACCATAGAGTAGATCTTTGGGAATACGACCATTCTTCTTTATATAGACATGATCGAGCCACCGCAGGCGGCGCTCACGTAATAGGGTGAACATGCTCTGTAGACCAGATTTTGAAAGCACTTGAGCGTTAGACACTCTGTCCATCCACGATATGTATAATATACGACGGATGTTTCGTAGATGGAAAGCATTTAGCTTCCATTCGTGTCTTGCGTGGTTGGTCCAGGTTTCACTGCCGTACAGTAAAGTATTTTGTATGCAAGCGCTGTATGCAATCATGTTTGTCTTCACAGTCAGCTTGCGATTGCCCCGAACATATAAGTTTAATCGGGCGAAAATGACAGCTATTATGCTAATAAGATTATCAATCTCAAAGTTTAGCGATAGGTTGTCCGCACCGGTTGAACCAAGGTATGTGAAATGATATACTGAATCAAGCTGACCGTTTTCAACAGTGATGATGGGAGGCGATACTTTCCCTCGACCTAGAACTTTGGGAATGCTCACGCTGATTGTTAGCCGAAAGTCATTGCATGCCGACGAAAATCAGTCCAATAGCTAACATAGGTGCTCTTGGGAGTGAGTATTATAGGCTGCATCGTAGGCCAACAGTAGGTCACGGATTAGCACATTTCGTGCATCGGTATTTGTTCTCAACTGGTTCATGTTGAAATGCTTGCCATCGCTTCGCGTGCGTAGGTTAATGATTTCTGTCTTCGTTTCAAGAGCGTGCTTTAGAAGCAGAGGAAATAAAATGTCGAAAAGCTTGGAAGGAAGAAAACGTGGCTGCATAACTGAAACCGTTAAAATAAACTAATCATTCCATTCCTGACAGAAACGGAATAACGCGTTTGAGCAGTCTACGGGGCAGCCTATCAAATCAAGCATTTTGAAAAGACCCTCCATGCTGACTTAGTCGAATGCCTCCGTCAATTCAATAAAAGCAGCATATAATGGCATACGCAGTTCCCTACAGTTTTCTTGAAGTATTCTGAGGGAGGAGATAATGTCAACATTTGTCATCCGTTGCGGAAGACACAATAAGATTCAGAGTAAATTCTACCAGCTAAAACTTGTAGCCGGATCTGTAAGACTTTGGCGATCAATTTGTTTAGAACATTTAGAAGTGAGATTCCTTTGTAATTGCTACATTCGCCTCTATCAACCTTGTTCTTATATAGCGTGATGATCTTTTTGTCTCGCATCTCTTGTTATACACACTCGTCCTGCCAGCACTGAAGAAGCAAATGGTAAAGAGGTTGAAATAATGCTGCTCTACAGCATGTGTTGAGCTCAGGTGAACTTTTATCGTCACCAGGGTCCTTCCTATTCGCTAAGCGTTCGTTTGCTCTATTTAGCTCATCAAGTTGCTAGCTAGATGTTTAATGTTTGGCAACCGCTCAACATTTTCAAGTACATGTGGTAAAACCATACTGTCCCTGGAGTAAACAGAAGAGAGAGTGCTCAAACCATTTTTTCATCTGCTGAGTTTTGTCCACAACCGGGTTACCAGATACAGAATCATTGAGAGCCGTTTTACGTTTGTTCGAACCATTAGGTCTCTTGATCCCATCATACATACGAACAAATGTCTAATATCCGCAGCGTTTTGGATACGAAGGATAATTTCTGTCCTATAGTCATTTGCACAACGTTTTGTAGTCTGCGGACCATATTTCTTGATGCTATTAAAAGAAGTCGGTTTTTATCTGTTGGCATACCTTTGAATCTCAAGAATACTGACCGTTACTCATTCATACACTGACCTCATCTCAGAAAATTTTGCTCGCTCGTTAGAGCTTTTTTCGACTGAAAGTGAAATGTGCGTTTCGACATATAAAGCATTATATCGATTCCCAGTTTTCCTAAACCGATTCGAGTGAAGTTGTCGTGATAATTTCCGCTTTGAAGGCTTTTGCGGATCGCGCTGCTAGATAAGGTTCGCACATACGAGTGATGTCTATTCTAGGCTTAGCAAACAATTTGGTGCGGTGGAATCTCGTGTCGGGCAGCTTCAGTTTTGCACAGACCAGAGAATGATTAGAGTTGCACTCTGCGATGTGATATGATCTGGTATGAAGTACACTTCATATATTAGTGCGCCTAACAAGAATAAGTTCAGCTGAACCAAGGCTTAGAGCGAGAATGTTTCTAAGAGACTTCATTCTGTAGTTTTGTTTGAAAGAAAAAAGTTACTGGCACAAAGAAAGAACTGTGTGCACATTTCTAATAGGCGTTGTCGATTTTCATGGGTTTTTACTCACACCGATCTCTCCAAAGCATTTTTGCGGAGACGGGTAATCTGCAATAACTGTGGCTTTGACATCACCGAATACTACAACACAGTTTTTTCAAGCCACGTTTTTGAGGACTGTTGTGAGCTTATGGTGAATAGCGTATTTTTCAGCGCGTAGAGAACATTGGTGCATAAACGTTGACCAACGTAATGGTACCAGTGATGCACTTCAGATTTAGAATCCAAATCCGTTGTCTCCGACTGCTACCCGGTTCTGTTGCTTTTAGTAAGAGGTTTCGCACGACAAATCGAACTCCATGTACTCGAAGCTCATCGGAACCCCTTCCTTTTCTCAAACGTGTAATATTTTTCTGTTAGCATACTAGTGTCATGTAATCGCGTGTCTTGCAGGGCAGTACGTCGACTTTCAGTCTTTGTAGCTCATTGTCATTCACAGCTGATTTTCTTACGCATTTGATATTCGAGAAGTCGTCATGAATTTCTAGAAGCATGGAAAGGACGTTCCTGGTTCTCAGTTCAAGATCTGGCTTTTGTTAATAATAATTCGTTTAGCTGGTGTGAGACAAATACAGTCTGCTTGTCGGTTGATTCCTAATCCCATGCAGCCTATGATGATAGAAGACCGTTGTGGGACGGCACCTTATTGACTGAGGCCTGCCCTACTTCAGACGGGCGGTATCTGTTCAATGAGACCTTGAAGTCACTCTCACTGCGAAAGCATCCCCAGGCGCTCAGCTCTAATCTAGTCGAGTCATCGCTTCTAGCTGGTATCTACGGCTTTCAGTGTTAATATCCTTATAAGCGAAATAGAGTGTCCTGTAATTTGTGCGTTGTGATGTACGCCAGGTTAGTTTAATATGCACAAGAAGCAAGTCCTCCATTTCTACGGCGCCAGTGGAACCTAGGAAAATACTAGGCTGATTTGTTTGGACAACAATGCCGCCGCAAGCGTTAGAAGGACGGAGTTGTATAAAAACCCCGCCCTGCCTAACGAGAATCCCGCTGTGGAATCTTTCTCGAGGTTGACTCCTGAATCCTTCTACGTGATTGGATGTAACTACAAGACATTCGAGATTTGAAATAAGAGTTTTCCTCCCACTAGGTGGACCGCCTTCATGGAGCTACTAGCTCCACCTGCCCGAAGCATGCTGCTTTTGAGGCGCCAGCCAGACGCATCCACCCTTTATGCTGTCAATAGAAGCAATTCCGTCGGGTCACACAAGACTATGTGTGAAGGCTAGGAGTTGAACTTTGAATGGAGGTCAACTCTGTTTAGAATTGCTAAGTTCTACAATCAGACATGAAAAAGGTGCACCAGTGATAAACTCAAAAGAATATATACTTCAGTATCTGAAAATGCAAATGTTACAGGTTCGAAAACCTTCCCCGTTCTCATACACAGTTTGCATTCACAGTCTTGATTAGCGTGCACCAGAGTAAAATATTGGTGTCAGGGTGCGCCAATATTTGAAAATTTGTGCAGTATAAAGTCTTATTGAACGTGCATGCAGCACAGTTGGTTTACTCAGGCGTTGGTAGAAGGCATATCGCAACTAGAAAGGATTTATCAAAAGGCAACTGAAACAGTTACATGTTTGTATATTCTATCATTGGAGCAGCAATTTGCCTGACTTCGTTTGCGCATCCGAGGTAACCTAATCATGACATTCGGAATAATTGATGAGCGTCCGACCATCTCCTGTAACTATTCGAATTTGATTCCAGTCTCCCAACAAACTCAGCCTTCAAATAACGTATTCCTGATTGAACTGTTCCCCGTACTTTTATTCAGTGCGTGCAAGATTTCTGTGAAACCTTTCATACCAAAATTTTTTTTCACCAAATGAAATAATTTTCAAAGAAAACTGAAAATATTTTGTTCTTGAATATTACAAATTTGGCCCCAGTTTACGGAAAACCATTAATAATTCCCGTTGTGTAAACTCTTGGAAAAACCAAACATAGACTCACAACTAACATTTCTCCTATCCATTTAAAAAGTATTTTTCCCTATTTCCTATCACGAACCACATGAAATTACAATTTGTTTAAATATGATGAGTGTAAACTATTTTTTGTAAAGGGATTAGCATTTGTCACCATATATCATAAATGTAGAGCATTTCTGGATTTGCAAAATTAACCTATTCCATTCCGTTGGAAATTCTCTTTTACATATTGTAAAACAATTGATGTAATAGTACGCACAACATTAGGTCGCACGCATTTAATAAGGTATGCATTATTGTGGAAAATTTTGTTAGAAATTCAAAATCTATTGAGTTGTCATATAAAAAAATTGAAAGCGCTTGGTGAAAGCAGTTTTTGATTAATGCTTCATTTCTGACACTGCAGTTTCCTCAGGAAACACGATTTAGTTGCTCTCAACCACCACCTCGAATTAGCTATGACTTTGAATAACCTGTTGAAATAGTTTGGGATGGAAGACGCGTAGACAGACGAGGTGATTATGAACACATTTTTATTGATATGCCGATTACTTTTTCGAAAGACGTGCCGGAATTTTATCCGATGTTATCAATTCTGTACGTTTTTATGATCCCGAGCAAAATGTTGATTGACGGACAATAATAGTAAAGGGATTTGTCAACTTCCAATGCCTTTTTTATGTCATGTTCAACCACGTAAATGACCTGTAACACATTTAGAAACCCCTTGATCAAGCTAACTGCTGAAGACAAAATACAGTAACTAGCTGTTGAACTGTCTACATTGTGCCAACACGTTCTGAACACATTCGGAATGTAGACAGACGTTATTGAACTGTAGGTGACTTGCGTTGAATATCTGAGTTTCACAAGCTAACCTGTAGCATAAGTTATTTTTATTCATTGGTATGAAGTTATTCTTTATTAATTGTTGCATACACAATATCGTTATTTTCTACCTAGAATATTATTTGTCTATATACGGAACCGACTAACTTAGCCATATTAGAGTATCAGTAGTGATGCTTGTTGATAGCGTTCCCTCACTTGCATTTTTCTAACACTAATATTGAACTTGTAAAAGACTACATTTCTGAGGTTTGTTTATAATAAGATTTGTTCATTGCACAAACCCTAGATAAAACTGATTTTAATTACCTGTTTGACAGTGAGGATTCAATGATGTTCAGCATGACAATTTCAGCTATAATTGCTGTACTCAATACACAGATATGTGTCATGTAATCAATAAGAGTTCAAGTAATATTTCTGCCGTGTCTGATCCGGTTGGCGAATGACCATTAGGGAAAGCATAAATCGCTTATATTCTTAAATGGAAAATTGCGTTAAATGTGAAATGCAGACAATCCAATAGTCGACGATACAGTTCACAATTGTGACGCAAATGAATCACATGGAGTTCCTTATCAGCGGGAAAGAATTAGCGGAATTCAAGATTCTACAGCAATAAGCAAATATGCAAAGGCATGAAAAACACGGCAATGCTCATGTATCTTATTACAACGTTGTGCATCTAACCTACGCAACGAAATAACACAACTATCCACTATATATATACGTAATATATCCAAATCGCTTTCTAATCGCAAACAGTCCATGCTTGACGTGATTCGCATCCAAAGTTTAACATCATCCGCAAAGATAACCATTTTGGCTGTGACAATTTTCGGAAGGTCTTTTATGTAGACCGAAAAGAGAAACGGATCAAGTACCGAACCGTGTGGGACACCGCTAGTGGCTTCGATTTCCCCAGACATCACACCATCGATACGTACAGTTGCTTTGCGATCAATAAGGTAACTTCTCAGCCACGTTAGAAGGCACCCAATAATACCAACATCGTTTAACATAACCAGAAGCTTAGAAGCACGCTTGTCTGCCACTTTAACAGCGACACTCTTTCTGTTACAGATTGTTCACGCATTTCTATTATTAGTGCGCGCAACTGCTGCTCACAGGATATTAATACGTTGGGTGTAATTCCGTCCATTGCAGTATATTTTAGAGTTCATGTGACACAAATGCCGTCGAATATATAGATGAATCTAACTCAATGTCAGCCAGCTGTTGCGTCAAGGTTGATGTCGTTACGTCTTCAGTTGATCTGTATGTATGACTAAGTACTTTTGCAAAATGGTAACCACTGATCACTAGTGTGTTTGACGTATCTTCAACAATAATCCATATTTTTATACTGTAATAAATTATTTCGCGTAATGTGAAGTATGAAATATTTAATATGTAACTATATTGTCATTCAAAAACATTGTAAATTATCTACTTTGTAACATTGGTAATATATAAAAGAATATATACGCAAAAGCTAGTGCTATATGGGTTTCATTCAAAGACACATGGTGATAAAATACAAAATCAAAACATTATTCAAAGTTGAGAGATCAAGTCGATCAAAAATGACTAATATGATCCTTTGCTTACATTTTCCACATTATCACACCCTAACCAGTTTCTATCTGCTTGACGTCATTGGTTAATAACATTGAGATGAGTATCAATAAACCTTGAATCCACAGATGATAATCAATCAATGCTGTTCTTGGAAGATGTTGGTTAAGAGAGTTTGTACAGAGAACTTTGATGATCAAGTAGTGAATCACAAGTGGATCCGGTTGCTTGTAAATAGCGATTTGTGTTCACACCGCATGTTATAATACCAAAAAACTATGTTGTGAATAATTCAAGTTAGTGCTAATACGCACGCTCAGGTCTTTCTTTCCTCTAACCCATAAAAGTTGCTCATATCCAGGAGAAAGTATGTGAATTCGAAGGATGTACCTAGTTTCAACATTTTATATTCTTATATGTTGAAAGGTAGGTTGTACTGTAAGGAAAACGTATAAAATGCTTCGATAATTGTTTGTAGAATTAGGCAATCATCTATGGTGCCTGAACCAGTACAAATTGTGATGTCATACTAAAATGAAACGATTTTGCTGCCATCGATTTTAGGTATATATTTCGCGAACACCAAAAAGAGTAATGACACGAAGACTGCGCTTGATAAAGTGAAATAATGCGAAACAACTTGTGACTGTAATCCACTGATGGGTAGGGTGTTGTGGAATGTAATTTTGGGGAGTGTGAGCAACACATTACGTTGGTCATCCATTCAGTACTTGATCACGAATCTTTATGCGATTCTGCGTTTAAACATCGTGGTTCGTTGTAAAAACGTTGCTCACATCCCCCGAAATTACACTATACTACCGGTTTCTGGCTGTTTGCCGTCACCAGGTGGAGAGAGTAAGATAAGGTTCCGTGGACTGTGAAACAGCGGATAATTGGTTAACAAGATTACACTTGAAAGCCACTGTTGCATAGGGTTCGTACAACGAACTACTATGTTCAAACGCAAAATCACATAGTGATTCGTGATCAAGCACTGAAGGCGATCATGTATGAGGAAAGTAATGTGTTGCTCACATCCCCGAAATAACATTCCACGTTTTGGCCTTAATACAAAGCAACTCCTCCTCCTCTGGTTTCACGGTCATGACCAATAAGTGACATTACTGATAATTCTATTTCATTATTTTTTGCTGATTCTGTAGCCACGTTTCAGTTACAGCGATGATGTCTGGCGTACATTTCAGAAAAACTGCACGCAGTTCACCGATTTTGTTTCCGAGACGTTGGGCGTTGTTGTAGATGCATTTCATAGTTGTTTTCCTCAATGTTCATGAATTGGTGCTGCACAAAGTCCGAACAAATAAATATTTTCCATCCGGTCGGGGCACAGATGTTTAGCACTGCATTTAACGACTCCTTGATGAAAGACGCACTAGCTTCAAGCATCGTGTCAAAAAATGTGTTGACAGTTTCGGACGATGGGACTAATTGTGTTCCACAAGGCTCATCGCTTGGTGCATTACTGTTTCTAATCTATTTGAACGATATGTTAATTCCTAGTGCTGTTGCTGACGATATAAAATATGGAGGACAATAAGCAATGCTGATGATTATATGTTGCTAAATTGATTTGAATGCTTCGTAAAACTGGTCTTCCGAAAACAACAAAAAATCAAAGCTCAGTCAGATTGGTTGTGACCTTGGATATTCGTGTTAATACAATCTTGGCGACAAAATACTGGAGTACACATAGGAAAAAAAGTACATGAGTCATCATTTTCATTATCATCATCAAAGACAGCATTACACCGGTAGCACGTACCGAATGCTAAACCGCGACTCAGCCATAAAAAAGTAAAATCCCAAAAAAACGAGCAAGGGTGAGAATTGAATAGCTTTGGTTCCAATAAAAGAATATGCATAAACAAAATGGCTAGATGTGCTTACATTTCGAATGAAACATGCATTCAAACGAGTTTCGTGAACGAGTAGAGCGACATCAGCATGGCCACTTTCTTTCTTGCATCATAAAAAGCTTTTTTCGTCACTACGCTTGACAACATACAAGGTTAACCAAGCATTCCAAGAAGATGCTTAGTGCAAGACCGCCATTTAACACGGTTCCGGGACATTTCCTGAAGCGTTACTAGCCATTGCAATATCTGATCGCGGGGACACCAACCAGTGAGATTCACTGCGCTGACTTTGGAAAGGTTACTAGTAAGGGTTTCTAACTGCTTATGTCATGTGACGGTTTGGCCACCACCAGATTTACGGCAATCAGGATGTGGCGTCTCCAAAAGAATCTGTTTCGGACGTCGGTTGTCCGGCATCCGTAAAAAGTGACCTAAGCAGCGTAACCTATGCAGGTTGATTTACTTCTCTATGTCAACAGTAGTACCGAATAAAGTATTTCGTAGATAATCTGTGCGTAGGTGATTGTAACAGCTAACTCCTAGAATGTTGCCGAGACATCTGTTGTCCAATATTTGGAGACGCTGGATGTTTTCTTTACGTAGTATTCAGGTTTCGCACCCATACAGTAACACAGCCAAAAATGTCGCTTTATAGACTCTACCCTTGAATAACAGAGACAGTCCTTTATCACGTCGCTTTGTACTCAAATTCACAAGAATCTTCATTGAAGCCGACTCATCCTCCAAGAGGAGATAGTTGCGAAAAGTAAGTAAAAGTGTTGACCTAAGTTGCGGATTTCTATGGTGGCTTCAAAAATGCGCGCGGAGACCTCGTCATCTAACGATGCACAATTATCAATAGAACTACCGAGATACGTAAAGCGATCTACAATTTCAAGCGTCTTATTATCAAGTAATAACGTGCTGTTTGACATGTCGATCTCCTGCAGCAGAACATTGCACTTAGAGGGTGCCAAACGCGTTCCAAATGCGGGCACAATACCAGATAGCCTGATGAGTATCGGCCATACACCTGTATACGAATCGAAGTGCAGAACTATATAATCAGCATAGTCCAAAAGGAGAAGCTTTGCGCCAGACATAATGTGAAATACGAAGGCTGTGGCACATTTGGAATATGCAATAGAGTTGGTTGTATTAATTAACACATCCGGATGTATGAGCATTAAGTGCTCGTAGTATGTTGACATAATTTTTTGGAACGCCTTTCCACACGAAGGAGTTACACAGGACATTTCGATCGACTGAATCAAATGCTCGTTTGAAGTCTAAAAAGATGGCTATTGTCGGCTTTCGTATGGTGTGCCGCATTTCTTAGATCCGTCGAAGAGTAATAATGTGGCCTCTGCCAGGTCGGAAGCCAGCTTGCT
>JACCGJ010015797.1:0-35680 GCA_013407085.1 Atriophallophorus winterbourni
GCATAAACCAAAAGCTTCGAGAATCATAAACTTTGAGTAACTGAGAGTTTGCTCGATTTAGCCTCTCCTCGTCTATGTTCAGAATGAATGGTCATTTATATCTTTAATTACATTATTCGCATCGGCTCTTTGCTTTAGTGTTTACACTCCCTCCACCATCTCGAACATTACTATATTATTTTTCCTTTATAACTTTTCCTTAAAATATCTGTCAAAAGGATGTAGTCTTCGAATAAACGAGAAAAAATATTTATCTTGTTAATATTCTGTAATTGTGTATCGTGTGACCTCTGTATTGAACATCAATGTAAACCTGAAATTTCGAAAAAAAGCTTTTGACTTCTTCGTCTTTTTCTTCTAGTGCAGTGTTGCAAACATGAGCACTCTGACGAGTTGCACAACATTACCCTTCGACAGTACGCTTCACAAAATGAACGACTGCTCTCCCTCTCTGATTGGTGATGAATCGCAAGAGAATATTCCGAATAACAAACAGCCTAGAAAGAGATGGATCTTGGACAGATTCAGCTAGTGTACCATAAAGAATAGTTGGCTGACGGCTGAAAGAAAACCGCTTGTTCTAAATCGCTGAGAAGTGATAATCGGTGAGGACACAGCATTTTGTTGTGGTCAAGAAATGGGCGTATAATTTGGGTGGCTTGCGCATGATGCGTTGTTGAAAATGAATTAAGCGTTATAACGAAAACTCACATTATTGCATGATGTAATTTGAATGGGGCAATCGTTCTTAACTTGATGGGAGTCTGGGGTTACGAGGCACAGTTAATAACCGTTTTGACCTCGTTGCAATGTGTCGTCCCTCACTGAACAAGAAGGTATGCCATTTGCAAATTTACAAATCATCATGTTGAATCAATCGGGTGAAGCGACCTGACTCAAAACATGTGTGACCTCGGTAATGTCCTTATCCGAACAGTGCGGATGCATGCTGTGACATGTTGTGATGTGATGTGAAAGCACAAGCCTGATCCAGACAAAGTGCCGCACGTGGGTTGAGATACTGTCAGGTTGCCCAGGCCTAGACAGATATGACATGCGTTGTCTTACTCGGCACGGACTACTTTGCCGCTCACTTCGCGCACCCCTTTCTGTGCTCCATATAAACACTGGCCCTGTCCAGCTCTAGGATCTGCGAACCTGTGTCCTGAGTCTCGGCTTGTTCATTTCATAAATATCCTGTGTTGTTTTGTTCTCTGTCTCAGTGGGGTTAGTCTCTCGTATCATCTAGCTGATCACCTGGCACAACTGTCTCTCGAATCCAGTACATAGCCGTTTTCATAAGCGAAATTCTAATATTAACCATCATGACACACATGCACAATAATTTTCATTCAATATCTTTATTTTGGGAAGAAACTTGGATGCAATCGGTTAGAACAGTTGTTGAGTAACGCTATGCTTCGATAGAGAAGCTTGGTCAGATCAGTAGTGCTAGTTAGAACAGGGAACGTGGCCCTAAAGAGGATTCCAAGCCTAGCAAGCCTACGGGGTGTCAAGTCACGTAGGCAGGACCAGCATCAGTGGTCGATTTGTCGAATATGGTTTGCATTCGCATCATTCTGATACAAGTGAACACGGTCGAGTTCAGTCTACACAGGTTCTGGCATCTTCAAAAGTAACTATTGGGTTAAATTTAAACATGTTAAAATCTAATTAGCTATTGAGTGTGTGTGTTGGCCTCCTTCGATCAATGTTGACCATGGATGTACATCACAATCGTATGACTAAACAGTTACACTCGGGAGAAACAATCTCGCCCGCAGCGCTTGCAACTATAGGCAGAACTCGGTTGTTGGGCGTCAGTTGCACGCCGGCGGCGTGATCTGCGTTTAGCAGCCAAGAGCAGCATCTGCTCCTCCCCAGCTTGCAGACGACGCTTTACACAGTGCCTCCAATGTGAGCGGTCAAGAGCAACTTTTTCCCAACTCGCGGGGTTAATACCAAGAGTTTTCATATCTCTTTTGCAAACGTCAGTTCGGTCTGCCCAATGGTCGACTTTCTGATTGCAACTCACCAAAGAATATAAGATGCATATTAGCCACTTACGTTGGCAGTGGTGCTGAGCGCCAGATTGTGCTTTTACAGATGTGAGCCACAGTGACCTTGATCACTTGTATCAGATTGATGGGAATACACAGCGTAAATCGGCCACTGATCCTGGTCATGCCAACGTGATTTGACCCAATCTAGGTTTACTGTGGGTTGCTTACCGGTAAAATCAAAACAGAAGTGGTGGTTGGAATGCTAATTAGTCATGTTCTCTGTCCTGATGACCATCCTTGGTCTCACGAAGCTTTTGTGTCAGAAGTGAAATGTTACCCAAACGTTGCTATAACCGATTTGATACAAATTTCTTTCCATTATGAATACTTCATCGGTCCCAAACGCATCCCAATCAACGACTGTTTAACCAAATCAGCAAGTCTGCTGCCAAATAAGTCATGTAGTGTTGTCCTTGATCTTAGCGAAATTCCCACGTTTAAGCTATTAGTTCGATTAAAACATTTGACCTTATCAGAGGATCTACGAAAATGTTACAATAGAATTAGCTTCAATCATCCAGATTGTTACGAAATGTAACACTTCCTTCAATTAACATCACTTTTGTATTTTTAGCATAAATTGGGGTGCGTATAATTAGCAACTATCGATAATACGATATTTATGAAACCATTTCTATGAAACAATGAGCAAAAGTTTTAAACTAATGTAAAAGAACAATTGCACTTTGAGTTTTCAAGAAACAACACACAGCTATTTTCTATCATCAGCGCAATCACGGTTTTTCTGTGGCAGATATGTTGGTCCGAATCAATCAACGGTCTTCGATCAATCCATGGACCCGATAATATTATTTTCAACAAATAGAAATGAAATAATTTTTCAGCTAATTGTAAATATGCTTTCAACTAAAAAAATATTCATTTGCATGCTTTTCCGTCACACACACTTTCAACTAGTTACCTACTCAAATGTACATTTCGAAGGTGCTGAGTCCACAACTACGAACTGATACAGTGAGATTTTTAGGACTAATCTTAAATTAAATGTATAATAAGACGATGAATTCTGGTCTTAGCGTTTTATCATCCTTTTGTCCTTTTTTGTCAAAATTAGTATTGAACCCAAGCACACAGCCGAATTTCTCACCACTAATGGAACTGTGCGACTGACTGGTTGGTTCCATTGTTTTTGTGCGATACCCGCTTCTGCTTCTTGAGGAAGCCAGTATTGTTTATTCTGACTCAATAGTTTGTGAGTGAACCGAGGTCGTGATCTGCTGAAATGGATTTGCGACCATGCTCTTACAAATAGTTTACATGTTACGATTTATATTCTCCACAGCTTGGAGTTTAGAGGTGAGGTCAAAATATTGGCTTATTAGGGAGCGGATGTGCAATCGTGCAGTACTTTGTGTTGTGTGGCTAACACCGGGCTAAATTGATTGGCCGGAGGTAGTGAGTTGCATACTGAAACAGGATGGAGTCCCACTACCATTTCCTGTTCTTTTTTCTTCCTCATATCTGTCTAGGCCTGGGCAACCTGACAGTATCTTAACACACGTGCAGTCTGTGACTGTGCAGCACTTTGCCGGGATCAGGCTTGTGCTTTCATACCATACCATTATGGAATGTTGTGTTTTCAAACGTTCGATCGAGTTAAACTGAGCATGGAAAGCTGACATTGAACTGTCAATATATGCAAGCGTAAACATAGTTATGGCAACAGATTAAAATTGAGTTCAAACAAAATAACTTAACTGAGTGAAAGATGCTGTTTAATCACATGAGCTCATAGACATGTAAATGGGGTTGAACCCATGGTCAAGAACAAAAATCTTCATTTGCATGCAGTTCCATCACACATGCATGTAAATGAGGATCTTTGTTTATGAAAATGGGCTCAACCTTATTTACATGTGTATGAGCACATGTGATTAAACAGGTTGGTTGTGACAAACTTATCCAACAGTGGACTGCAAGCTCAATTTGTTTCACTGTGTCGAGTTTGTGTTCTGCTGTTCACACACCACTTTCTTACACAACACAACCAGTTTCCCGTTGTTTCTTTTAACCAGGTGAAGACAGTATGATTCGTTTCATCGATTATTGATACCGTGATGAAGCGGCAAGCAAAATTTCACTTGAATGTCAGTTTTTTTAAAAATAGTCAATTTTAAGCCTATTGAACGCGGTATTACCACTCTGGATGTGAACATTGTAGTTCTTTTTAAGAACAGCGGCATTCAAGTATGACTTTGTTTACTGCTTTTCCACTGTTTCAAGTCTCACAGAACCTAATCCTGCTGTCTCCCCTGATGCCATTGAACCGTCAGAAACCAATGGTGGTGCGTAATAGAGAGGAATGCCAGCAAAACACAAACTTTGTTCACCTAGACAATGCGGGCCACTGAGTGAAATCTGAGGTGCGTTCTCTGTCGTTTGCAGGGATTCACACAACAAGTCATGAAGACTTAGCCAGGGTGTTTTGAAGACGGCCGAGACAATGGTAATCAAAATATGTATATCCAATTTACGCGTTCAAATATCGGATTGGTTCGTGATCTCCGAAACAACATTGACCTGGTAATTTTAATCACTGTAGGATTGTGAGACTTAGATTAGTCCCCATATAAAAACTAAATTTCAATTTGCAAATTAGGATTTATCCTCAAATTTGCAAACAATTGGGTTTAACACAAAGTCAGAACGGCGATCGAATGTCAGGTTACAGATGCACATACCTAATGAGCGGCAATAACCGCGAAACTGGTTGTGTGGTTCCGTCCTGTTTTTCGAACGTCATACACTACTGATTAAAAAAATCTGAATTTAAACAAAAACTACCATCATGCTGTTATTGGAATGTTGCAAAAATATTCCAAACAGTTACCGATGCTGCATTGCACATACGGTGAGACTTAGATTAGTTCCCACATAGAAGCTAAATTTCAATTTGCAAGTGAGGATTTATTCTCGAATTCGCAAGTTTAATCACTATCACATGGCATTAATTTCCGTTAAATACTGGATATAAATCGCTTTCATTGTTCATGTTTATTTCATTTCTTATGCGTGTATTGCAGAGCTTGATGAGAAATATCGAAACGGATAACCTTTGATCTATTTTTCTCTTTTAATCACAAAAGTACACATTCTCATTCGTATTTAATGGTATTGAGCGCTTGACCCAAATTCACTTTGTGATTTTTAAATTGATCATTATGGTTCTTTATATGAACCCTATTCAAGAGTGGTATTCAAATATAATTTTGTTTAACTGGGTCAATTTTCCGAGTTTTTTGAAATGATAATTTTAGAACAAATTAACTGCTAATTCGATGTGAATACTATTCGCGAGCTGAAAATTTGAGTACATCCGTATAAAACTTCGGCTTTCTTTTTTCTCAGTGCATACATTCCTTTTTATAAGTAAACTAACATTGGAAGATTATGCCACTTGATTGATACAGCGGAGATACGTTCGTCCAATCTAAGTAATTAAGGAATCAAAATGTCATTGTGAGATAGTAGCTTCACGCATCAGGCCTCAATAAAGTTGCTAAAATCCATTCGAAATCTGATACACGACACGGTCGAATAATCTATCAATAACAGCGTGAAATTGAATGTCTAAAATCTAAGGGAAAAACAATCGCTGAGGCAGTCACCGTGACCCGATAAAAAAAGATTGTGACATCTTCACAAGTCTGGAAGCTAAATCATCTGATTGCTAAATTCATGCTAGTTGATCAAAGTGAGGTCGCCTATGAAAATATTAAACAACTACTAATTAATAAGGACGCTACCAGAAGCGACAATTCTTGTAAAAGGAACATACCTTGGAAGTCACCATGCACATCTGCTCGTGTGAAGCCACGTTCTACCTTGCCAGTTGAGGAATATCGATTGCTTTTGATGGTTTGCTCAAAATAACTCGGGTGAGTGCAGCTTAAATAGTCAGCGTGGCTCTCGTCAAGATCCCCAAACCTCGATGGGAAATGATGTTGGAATTCCGACTCTGATCCACCTTGAATTTGTGGTAGAAATTCATATTCGTTAGTTGGTGGAGGGATAGGATATAATGCTAATTGTTTTCGTTCGTAAGATGGTTGTGGTGTCCAAAACGGGTGCCTGTGATTCGAATAATCCTTGAGAGCAAATCTGTTCTCTTCGTGGGATTGTGAAAACTGCGGGCATCTTTCGGGACGTCCGATATCATAATTCCAATGTAAATCTGAATAAGCATCAGTATTCAATGAATGGCTATGCAAGTAAGGGATTTCGTTTAATTTTAACATATTAAGACGACCCTGTTGTCTGGGAACTTCGTGGCGATAAGTTGCTTCAGTAATCGTTTCTCCTGGATAAAAATGTGCACCGGTTTTCATATTTCGCGTAGGGCGGTGGTAAATGTTACCTGAGTAAGGATACTCAAAACTCCTTGTTATATATGACGGTGAATCATCATGTATACCATGCATCCTAGTGAAATCTTGTAACTCTGTAATATTAACATATGGCCTTGAAAGCTGGTCAAACCTATCGTCTTGTTTTGTTTGATGTAGAAAAAAATTGTTTTCATGTGGCTTCAGGAATAAACTTCTCGTTTGCTGCGTGCCTAACCGGTTTGAAGGGTGCCAACTTTTTAGCGGATCACTGGTGGAAGCTTCGCCGATACTATAACGTTTCATTGGAGGTAAGCAACCTTGAATATATCCTCGCGGAGACCCATCCGGGTACAATAGCGCATGTTGCGCCATTTCTAATGAACGCCAATCAAGACTGCTGCCCAACCCAGAAGATCCAACGCTGAATTCTTTCTGTCTCGTGATGACTGATTTTTGACTTGGGTGCACCACCCTTCTCCCAGTCGTCCCATCTGCGGAAGTATATTGTGATCCCAGGGAACGAACCATACGTGGATCCCGCAAATGTTTTTCTAACAGTGCTTTCGACTCTTCCATTTCTGTCTGGCTTTTGGCGCCCCGATCACATTGAAATTTATACAAACATCTTGGCTGTCTGCGTACGTTTGTAAACGCGGGCGCTTTAACTTCGTAACTTGTTTTGGGAATGGCTGAACTAAACGAAATAGATGCATTACAATATGGTGTATCCGAGTATATGTCAACAGAGACACCGGAATCTTGCGTTTTGGCGAGAGAATCTTTATGTGGACTTGCAGAAGATTTGGGAAAAATCGTGGGGAGTTTATCACCATCTTCGACACATTTCACACCAGCACGAGCTGCAACTGACCAGAGTTTTCTCCTTCGTTCACTGGATAGCCGATGAAATGCTTGTTTGGTTGGTGATTCTTCCATTTTGCCACAGAAGATTACTCAAAAATGTTATGCTAACAACAAGCATAGAATCCACTTTCAACGTTTATCCATTTTATAATAATTCGGTATATTTTTCTCATGTGGAAACATGATATTCAAATATATGACAAATGTGAAGGAATGGGTCGATCGCTCCCGTTGCCTCAGTCAGAATCTCGGATTGATTGGTTGAGCAGATGTCCAAAATTATTGGTTGCCTCGTGGCCTTGAGACGGACGACCGTTAAATAAACCGTGAGTTCATTGGTTGACAGTCGCTCAAGCCAATTTAATAAAACGGAGTCGTTTAGGTCGTTCCATTCAACGCGAGGAAATTTGATCATAAAACCGGAGTCTGATAAAGAATCGAAAACGTTCCAACTTGTCTCAATGTCGTCAATCGCAGCTAAGCATTATCACTAGTACTACAGATTAATTAAAATACAATTAGCAATGAGATTATGTTTACGGGGGAAAATGCGCCAAAATGTGTTGCCGGAATTTTATAATCATTATCAGTGTAAGTAATGTTTCTGTATTTCGCAGAAACTATTTATCTAAGCGATCAACTTTGTGGAACATCATAGTTTAGTTGTTATGTATCGATGGAAGCGTTTGTTGAATGCAATTCAGCATAGTTTCGAAACAACATATTGACGAAAACCGAACCGGCAGAAGAATCTGGTGATAATCAAGTGCGAAGTGAAGTGATGTCGCACGCGCTTTTCAGAGCTTGTGAGCTTGTGATTGTAGAAAAGTCAAGATCAGAGCGACAGATGTGTATTCACTAAACGTCAACAAACATATGAATCAACATGGGAATTACAATAAAGAGATAGACACACTGACAGATACTGCATTCTGATTGGACAATGAGTATTCATGCTAACAGCCACTCCACATCCTTCCGTTTTTCAAATGAACTTACGTACTGTGCGGTTGCGCAAATTTATTTCGTTTGGAGGCTCTGGATCTCTTTCACAGGTCTCGTCTGAATCAATGGGTTCTTGCTTTCTTAAATGTACTCTATTTCTTTTCACAGTTCCGTGTTGCGTATTCACCTCGTAAGATCTTTCACCCGTACGACCTCGGACAGTTCCAAGATCCCATTTCTCAGCTCCCATGCCGAAGGGTTGTATCCAAACCGCATCTCCATCAGACAATTCGGGTAGCTCACGTGCACCCTCATCATATACCTGTTTTTCGCGCTCCATGCGCCGTTTTAATTGCTGATTGATGACGTCCCATGATACGTCATGTCTGGACAGACGGTTGGTAACAATAGGTATCCTCGTCCTTGTGCGTCTACCCATGAGTCTTTGAGCTGGGCTTAATTCTATATCGGTGGATGGAGTATTTCTATGTTCCAGAAGCGCTAGATACGGATCTTCTTTAGCCTCCAGGCATTTATTATTATTTTTTTCGCTTCTTTCACTGCCGATTCTGCTTTACCATTGGATTGGCTATGGTAAGGGCTGGACATTTCATGTTTAAAACGCCATTTTTCTGCGAAGTCAGCAAACTGCTTTGCCGAAAATTGTGGACCTCCATCGGATCTGACACTTTCTGGGATACCATACCTCGCAAATTGACCTTTCATTGTCGTCACGATTTCTTCAGCTGATGTGGTACTCAGTTTCTCTATTTCGAAAAAATCGCTGAAATAATCCACTAAAAGTAAATAATCTTTTGTCGCATGTGAAAACAGGTCAGCTGCAATATGCTGCCAAGGGCGCTCTGGTATTTTGCGACAAACCATTGGTTCTTTTATTTGGCGGTTCCCGAACTTGTTACATATTGGGCACTTGGAGACGAAATCCTTCACTTGGCAACTGACACCTGGCCAATATACCGTATCCTTGGCTCTTCTAGTGCAACCGTTGATCCCCAAATGAGATCGATGTAACTCCTGCAACATCACCTTTCGGGCCGAACGTGGGATAACCAGTCGCTCGCCCCGGAAGATCAACCCATCCTCAGTTGATAATTCATCTCGGATTTTGTAATAAGGTCGAATGAGTTCGTCAACCATCGCGATACTATCTGGCCAGCCAATGATTATCTGTTCCTCGAGCTTCTTCATTTCGTCATCCTCAGCCATAGTTTGTCGGATTCGTGGCAACCTGATATCGCTTTCTGCAAGCGTAAAGTGTACTTCTACCAGGTCCAGGTTAGCAGCGGCTATGGATTTCAATGGAGCTCTAGATAGTGTGTCCGCAAGGACCATGGTTTTACCCGGCTTGTAAATGATTTCGAAATCGTATTTCTGCAGTCGGACTAGCATGGACTGTAGCCGACGCGGTGCTTTGTCGAGTGGTTTTTTTTACTATTGTGGTCAAAGGCTTATGATCTGTTTGTACTATAGTCTTTCGGCCAAATGTGTAATCATTGAATTTTTCTATCGCGAATACGACTGCTAGCAGTTCTTTCTCAATCTGTGCATAGCGAGTTTCTGCATCGCTCATCGTTCGACTTCGAAAATCTATAGGTTGGTCGTTTTGCATAAGTACGGCGCCGATACCGTTTTAGCTACTGTCACATTGTATCACTAATTCCAATCGGGGGTCGTAATATCGTAAAACAGGTGCATTGGATATGAGTCTTTTAACTTCTTCCCAGGCATGTATTTGTTGTGTCCCCCAGACCCAAGTTGTATCTTTATGTGTCAGCCGCCTGATCGGTTCCATTATCTGTGATAAGCAAGGCAAAAAACGGCTAAGATAGTTGACCATACCGTTAAAACGAGCTATACTCTTGACATCTGTAGGAGGAGGCATGTGTTTAATGGCCTCCACTTTTGCAGGATCTGGCTTGATACCGTCACTTGATAGGACATGACCATGAAATGTTACCTCATTTGTGCAATATTCAATTTTCGCTTTCTTGAGTTTAATGCCCAGTTCGATGCATCGTTGAAGAAGTTTGTCTAGGTTCTGATCGTGTTCTGCCCTTGTTCGACCGTAGACTAAAACATCATCTGCTATGCAAATTACACCTGTAAGGTTTTCTATGGCCTGTAGCAGCCGTTTTTGAAATATCTCGCTAGAAACTTTCAGTCCGAATGGTAAACGAAGCCAACGAAACCTTCCAAAGGGGGTTCCGAATGTCGTCAAAAAACTGGATTTATCGTCCAAACACACGTGCCAAAATGCTGAAGACAGATCCACTTTCGTGAAATATCGAGCACCAGACAATCTCGGCAAAGTATCTTCTAACAACGGAAGTCTGAAATACTCTCGCTTTGTTCAAAGCTTTCGGGTCGATACATATTCTCATTTCACCTGACTTCTTTGTTACGACGGTAACCTGGCTGACCCATTCAGTAGGTTCTTCTACTCTCCTGATGACCCCAACGAGCTGTAGTCTTTTCAATTCTAACTCAAATCTGTCCTTCACTGCAAAGGGTAAACGACGTATTGGTAAGGCGACCGGTGTTACATTCGGATCAATTGACAACTTACAAAGTCCGGGCAACTTCCCCAATTTATCATCAAAAACACTCTGATACTTTTGACAAATGTCTGTTATGTCCGAATTAATATTATTGATACAATTAAAAGTAATCAGTCCCAGATTTTCGATCGCCTCAACTCCGAGTAGCGGTAAAAAATTTTCATCAACAACGTACATTATATGTTCTATATGCTTACCGCTTATTGGATTGCGCAGAGTCGCCGTAAATTTCCCCATTGGCTTGACAGTCGTGCCGTTCCACATTCGCAAAACGATTCTCGTGTCAGATAGGGGCTCATTTTGTACGTAGGCACGTGGAATGAGATTAACGGAGGCACCTGAATCCATTTGGAAACGAACCTTCTTGCCGTTTACCTCGATTTCGGAAGACCGGATGTGATTTACTTGTTCCTCACCCTGAACGACACTGACAGTCGAAAATGAGCGCTGCGTATTTGTCGTTGTCATCCCAGAAGATCTACAGCAAATCGCGAAATGGTTTGCTTTACCGCATCGAGTACAAACTTTCTTCCACGCAGGACATAGTTCCTTCTTAAATTCATGTTTCCTGCCGCAAAAACTGCACATTTTTTCGACTGGATTGTTTTCTCTACATGAATTCTGTTGATGTCTTCGCAAGAATGAGTTCTGAGGGCTTCTGGCTTTTTCTCGGCTGCCTCCTCACTCTTGCATATATTTATACATTGCCTCAACGTAAGGTTGCTTTCTTTCAATAATCGCTTCGTGAGACTTCTGTTTTGTGCTCCGATAATCAAACGATCCTTGATTAAATTATCTTTCATGCATTTACAGAAGCTGCATGTCTCAGCCATTAATTTCAATGCTCGGATGAAATGTTCGATCGGCTCATCGGCACCTTGGACGCGACAATTGAATTTATATCGTTCAAATGTATCGTTCACTTGACCGAGGCAGTGTTCATCGAGCTTCGCGATGATTGTTTCCCAGTCATCTGCATCTTCGTTCTCATCAAATGTGAAACACTGTATGAACCTCGTCGCCTGATCACCAAGCGCATTCCTCAGCGTCGCCATTTGATACTCTTTATCGGTATTCGTCAGATTCGCCAACGTCCGAAAATCGCTAAACTGTTGCTTCCACAGTTTCCATCTCTCCGCCAATCCGTCATCATCTTCCATCCTGAGTGGTGCCGGCGGTCGAACATTAAAGCCGCTAAATCGGGCGTTGTCAGTTCTATCCGACGCTTTCTCGTCGTTCATCCTCGTCACCATGTAGAAAAGTCAAGATCAGAGCGACAGATGTGTATTCACTACACGTCAACAAACATAATGAATCATCATGGGAATTACAATACAGAGATAGACACACTGACAGCTACTGCATTCTGATTGGACAATGAGTATTCCTGCTGACAGCCACTCCACAATATCGGGACATGGGAAAGCGAACGGAAAACGAGAAAATTCATCAACAATTGTTAATAAATAACGATTTTTGGTTGTAGAAAGGATCGGTCCTTTAAAATCCATGCTCAAACGTTCGAATGGATGGGTTGCTTTGATTAGAGGTTCATTGTATGGATGGAAAAACTTGGGTTTTAACTGTGAGCAAACAGCGCACTGTCGAATAACTGTTTTTACATCCTCGAGAGAAAAAGGCAAATTTTTCGAACGGATAAAATGGAATGTTCGAGTAATTCCGGGGTGGCACAAAGAGCAATGAATTGTCTTTAATTCGGATAATGAGTGAACATTCGCACAGAAAGCACGAGATAAAGTATCGGCCACGATATTGTCAGCACCTGGTCGGTATACTATGTCATACGAGTATTGCGAAAGTTCAATACGCCAACGCTGGATTTTATCATTTTTGATTCTGCTGGCCACTTTATTATCGAACATAAAAGCAACTGATCTTTGATCAGTAATCAGTTTAAAATGATAACCGAGAAGATAATGTTTCCATTTACGTATCGCCTCGACAATGGCGCAAGCTTCTTTCTCAACAGCTGGATGATTGCGTTCGCTGGGGGATAAAGTTCGAGAAAAAATGCAACCGGTCGTCCGCTTTGATTGAGTGTAGCAGAGATTGCTACGTCGGAAGTATCGGTTTCAACTACCAGGGGCACGTTGGAGTCAATCGAGAAAAGTGATGCTTGGACCAGTTCGGCCTTTAAGGTTTCGTACGATGCTAAGGCTTCGCCTGAAAGTGGAAAAGATTTGTTCTGAACTAGTGGATGTATCTTATCAGAAAATCTAGAAAACCACTGTGAGTAATATGCGAACATTCCGATAATCCTCTGTTGTGCTTTCAGATCACATGGCGGCGGAAGTTTCAGTAGAGCTTCGAAGCGATCTGGGTCTGGTTTGACATTACCAGCAGATACTTCATAGCCCAACAACTTGATTTGCCTGACCGAGAAAATACATTTGGTGCGATTTAGAGTCAGACCGTATTTTTCAACGACTTGTAGAAATTTGTTGAGGTTGACTTCGTGCTCCTTTTCGTCTCGCCCACATATAGTAATGTTATCAACGTAAACGAACGTTCCTTGAAGAGATTCGTCACGAATTAATTCATCCATAGCACGTTGAAAACAGGCAACCCCGTTGGTTACCCCGAAAGGGATACGCCGGAATTGATACAAATTGCCACAAGCCTCAAACGCCGTATAGAGTCGGTCATTTCGCTTTATTGGAACCTGGTGATATGCACTTTGTAAATCAAGTCCACGGAAGACCGCGAATTGTGAAATTTTTTCAATCAAGTCGTCGATTCTCGGCAAAGGGTACGCATCTAATAAAGTATACCGATTGATTGTCTGGCTGTAGTCAACAACCATGCGCTTTTTGTGTTTTTCATTCGTTGTCACCAGAACCTGTGCTCGCCAAGGTGATTGGGAGGGTTCGATTATATCATTATCGTGACTATGTCTTCTTGACTTTGTAGATATAGGACGACAATCTCGTTGTAAGTGAGTGAAAAGTGATGTTGGCGGTAGCAGGGCAACCGACAAACTACAGAGAGAGAATGGTGGTTCCATTCCTTCAAACGGTATTTCGACTGATCGATGGCGTTGAAGAAAGTCGTGTCCTAGCAAAACATCGGCGCATAGATCTGGAAGAATAGATAGTTTTATGTTTTGGTAGACGTCATTTTTATGTACGATGGACACAAAGCAATGGCCTTTCGTTTAGCTCAGCATGGAAGTAGAAGCCAATATGATTTGATTAGTAGATTCAAGGACGGGCCAGCGATTTTGTTGCACGATTGTTTCAGAAACGAAGTTTTCAGAGCTTCCGGTATCGACTAAAGCTTGTAGAGGAACACCATCGACAATTATTTGAGTAACTGCTTTGGCAAGACTGGTTGGGGCTGCAGCTGTAGTTATGGCAGAAGAAAGAAAAGGAGTAGCAAAAGAAGCATGTTTCGATTTGTCACTCGAACGGCATACTTTGTGGAAATGTCCTTTTTCCCACAAGACTTACATAGAGCATCTTTCGCAGGACACTTATAGCGCGGATGACGATCGTATCCACAAAAGAAACAATTCGTACGAGCTGCCGCCACAGTTGCCTCTGGATTATCATGATTTTGAGCAACGGTAGAATGGGTTGATTCAACAACGGCTGCACCGTAGGAACTGGGAACAGATTGGGTAAATGAAAGGGCCTGTTGTTGAGCGAGATCAAGTGCTTTCGCCTGATTGAAAGCGGATTTCACATCAAGTGATTTATGTTCTAATAATCTTTGACGAATAGAGCTGGAAATTAGTCCGCTTATGAAAGCGTCACGAATAGCGTCTTCTTGATTCTGCTCCGCGCTAACAGCTTTAAAATTACAATCCTTTGCCAAATTACGGAGCATGAACTGGTCGAGATTTTCAGCGTGGGATTGTTTACAAGTAGCAAGTAAATGGCGTAAAAATATTTCATTCTTAGGTTGAACGTATAATGAGTGCAAAGCAGATATGGCGGTTTCATAATCGGTGTATCCAGAAATGAGTTTGTAGATGGAGGGAGACAGGTAGTGGATAAGAGTTTTCAATTTATCAGGGTTCAATGATTGAATTATGTCGAGGAAGTTTGTTAACGTTAAAAACCAGTGTTCCCAAGATTCAGTAGCATCGCAGGAATTCGGATCAGTATCGAATCGTTCAGGGCGAAGACGGTCCATTTTCTAGTTGATTAAATTGTTGTAGAACAGAATGAATGAGCAGCCACACGGTTAGAAGACAACGCCTGGTTGTAAGGCTTTAATCAACTAGAAAATTCCAGTATACAAAGCTGCAAAAGAAGAGTGCAATAGATGGGACATGTGACAGTTATGATCAAAGTTTACGTATACAACATGACACAGCAGATGTCTAATCTCATCGTTTCTAGTGTACGAGCTAATCCAGCCTGTTGTCCTGCTTGTCTCAAGGTCCTGACGTTGAATGCAGCTAGCTTGAAGGGCATACGGGGTTTCAAGAAGTGAGCACTCTGGCTTGGCTGTTCTGTGTTTGGCGAGCTTGAAGGAGCATCTTGACGAGATTCATTGCTTGTGTGTAATTAGGGGCGTGGGCTATAAGGATCGGCATGTGATGTAATGTATCGAAGGTAATTTTGAAAGCAAGTGGTGGTTGAAGTAGATTCCATGCTTCTTGTTTTAGGCGACATACTACCCGGTTGCCAAGGCCGACGTAGGGGGTTAGCTTAGGGGACCCTACCCGGAGCCTTTGACTCAAACGTCTTCCCACAAGGCAGCGGGGAATTTTCCTTAGGGTTCACTCCCGAAGCCTTTCCCGCAATTGGGTATGCCGCAAGGCAGCGGAGGTTTGGAATCAGGGTTTTCCTTCCCTTAGATGGACTGCCCTCGCAGGCTAACGAGCTCCATCTGCCCGGAGCAAACTGGTTTTGAGGCGCCAGTCACCCGCCTTCGCCCTTTCGCTTGGCCTTATGAGGAAGCAACAATAAGCTTAAGAGTTCAAAAAGTATATGTTGAAATAGTTTGGTGTAGCCAATTCGTTTGACCTAAAGGCGTCATACAATCTTGTCTCTGACAAACAGCAAACATTAATCGACAACAGATCTACGCAAAAAGCTGGATCAGTTTGATTACCTGATAGTCGCGTACTTTGTACATCCCTAGCACCTATGTATGCAGACGTGTGAGGTTTTAGCCTCAGGTTTACGATATGCTAAGCTTCCAAATGGTTCAGATCGGTCGCTTATCATACTGTTTAGAGCAATGAAGTTTCTTGTCTCAATTTATGCCTGATTTCATTTTTACTTTTCAGCATGTCCGATTCTGAACCAGTCCGTATAAAACTGATCGTTTTGGGTGATTCGGGTGTCGGAAAATCAAGGTAACTGTTTGCCAAGCTTGAAATTTTGGGTTATTTTCAGTCTCATCAAGCGGTTTTTCGAAGATAATTTTTTTCATGATGAGTCAGCAACTATTGGTTATGATTTCAAGCCGTTTAACTTAGAAATTGACGGAGAGACTGTTCAGTTTAACATATGGGTACTTTTTTACTTTTATGTTAAGCTTGTAGGACGCTTCTGGAGCTGAACGATATAGCGGCTATCTCACTCCATCATTTTACAAGGGAGCGAATGGAGCATTTTACGGTAAATTCATATTCTGCATTCGTTATATTCAGTCTATGAAATAACATCGAGGAAAACATTGGAAGCAGTTCACTATTGGATCGACCAATCCGAACCATTTATCACTCAACCCGTGATGAAAATGTTGATAGGCAATAAATTAGATCTGGTAGGTCTTCACAACTTACTCGAATATTGATTAGGAGGATAGAGAAGTTTCCAAAAAGGATGGTGCAGAGTTTGCTCGAAAAAGTGGAATGATTTTTCTCGAAACCAGTGCCAAAACAAGTGAAAATGTCCGGGACGCCTTCATTGAATTAGCGCGCAAGGTATGTACACTTTCGTGATTACCTCCACCTCGTTTTCTCGACTTATCCTGATTAAGACTGATATTATTGAGCGATGAGTCTTTCTTCTCCTCGATAGTATTTAACGATCAAATATTTTGATCTGCTACATACTAACAATAAGGCCGTAGCGAGTTACAATTTATCGGTATATGGACGCAGTTTTCATACTCACTTTACTTTTGTGCGGCTGGCACCACGGGTGGATTAACCGGCCTCATTGATGTCTCGAATCATACCAGCCCAAGCGTCTATCGGAGGCGAGATCGTTGTACATCGTGATCCAATCGCGTTTCCACCTTCAAACGCCACAGGCGGTACGCAATCCCAAGGCGTCTACGTGCTCCTTCACAGTTGACAGCCAGGTCTTCACTTAACCGCCTTGTCGCCGACGCCAAGTACAAGCGGGTTTAGGGTCGAGGACGAGTTTCCTGAGCGCTAAGTCTGTCTTTCGGAGGACGTGGCCTAAGCAATGCAGTCTTCACCGTTGGATGTAAATGGAAAGCGGAATTACTCCGTTGCATCACGCCTGAACGGCAGCGTTAGATACCCGGTCAGTATATCGCCACCCCATATTATGCTAAGGCACCAATGGTCGAACTTCTAAAGATCTTACATCCTATGACCTCTGTGGCGGATCGCTACTTGGCAAATACGTATATAGTTTTGAGGCTGATCCCGGGCCTACGCTAAAGGGTGCCTTTCAACTGCAGTCTGAGTAGCGGCAGTACTGGTAGCTGACGGGCAGTTCAGTAACTGGCTGAAATGCTCAACCCACCTAGCTATCTTATCATCAAGGTCATATATCAGCTGTCCTGACGAATCTCTGAGGTTGGTACTAAAACTACGGCTTCCGGATACCGTGCGAATCAGAGGAAACAGTTTTCAAAAGTCTCTTGTGTTCTCTGAAGTTTCCATTTCGGATGCGGTTTCCGCCCAGTACAGCCGACGATCCTTACTGGCGGATCGTGTAGCCGCTCTCCTAAGAAGGCGGGAATCAGAATCACCATGCATTCAAGTATCTCTTGTTTGGGTTGAGAGAATAATGGTGTTCTGAGAGATCCAGTCTCGCCGGTGGCCAGAGATGGTGCCCAGGTTTTATAATGTCGCGGTGTGAGTAGCGACCTGGACCACTGTTGTTCAACTCGATCATCACTCCGGTTCAGCTGCGCGTCGATATCATCTATGCTGTTCTTACGTTGGTCCGTGTTTCCTAAGGGGTTTTCTTTTGGCGGTTTAGCAGACGAAGTCGGCGTTTTACACGAACAAGAGTGTGATCAATGCTAGCTGCATTCCATGTTTCGGCCCCACGATAGGTATGGTATGAAAGCACAAGCCTGATCCACACAAAGTGCCGCACACTCATAGACTGCATGTGGGCTGCGATACTGTCATGTTGCCCAGGCCTAGACAGATATGGGAAAGGAAATGCTAGTCAGACTCCAGCCCGTTTCAGCATGCACCTCACTACCTCTGGTCAATTAATTTAGCACGGTGTTAGCAGCACAGCACAAAGTACTGCATGATTGCACATCCGTGCACGATATGACCTAAAGTCCAGCACTGATCACATCCAGCGGGCGCGATTACGATATAATCGATCTGTTTCGCTGTTCTTCTATCTTTCGAGTACAAAGTGACCAAGTGCTTCCTAGAGTGCTGGAACTTGGTGTTGCAAACACAAAAGTGATTGTAGGCCGCAAAATCAATTAATCGGTCGACGTTCTCGCGCCGTTGCCCTAGGCCGAATCTGTCCAAATTTAGATTGGTTGCAGCATCTGCTTATCCAGTACGTGCATTTCAATATCTTGCCACAACCAATATGTCGTTTCGAGTTACTCTATCGACGACAGATTGTTGCTGGTCATAAAAACCGTATTTAGCATTTTAGTAGGCTGATAACGTCGGGGCATACACCGAGACGACAGTAATATGCCCTCTCAGTCGGATCAATGCAATTCTTATGGGTACATGCATTCATAACATGAATGATTGCTTGGCATGATCACTAAGAGCTATCGCTACACCGTGCTGGTCACATCCATCTGCATGCTCACTGTAGAGGAGCCAATGTGTACAATCGACCCCGATGACTTTAATCGGTTTGGATCCGTGCCCAGGAGGGTGAACCTTCCCCTAGACTGACAGCCGGTAGCTGACGAGCTCCATCTGCCTGGATAAAAACTGGTTTTAAGGCGCTAGTCATCCGCCTTCGCCCCTTCCCCTGTCTGTAAGTGCAGTTCCACCGGGCTTGTGGAAACCACTCGTGCAGGCCAGGAGCTGGACTTGTAGTAGTCTAAAGGCGCTGTATAGTGTTTAATCCGTATGAAAGTTTTTTAAATACTTGAATCGACTTCTTGAAAGACCTAAGAATGTCATGATGTTGGCAATTCTTCTTATTAGCGAAAACCTCGATTTATTTTGGTACAAGTGGCTTTCTGTTGTGGGGTGACAACATGCGTACCGCCTGCTCAAGAGACGAGCGGAGCTAAGTGCTTTCCGTTTGCACATCTCCAGTCGTATCTTGAACATAAGATTGATGGATAGAATAAAAATGCACACGTACTCTCTAAAGCACGGGTGTGCAATCGTACAGTACTTTTGTGCTGTGCGGCTAACACCGTGCTAAATTGATTGGCCACGGGTAGTGAGCTGCATGCTGAAACACGCTGCAGTCTCACTACCATCTTTATTCTCTATTTCTCATCTGTATAGGCCTGGGAAACTTGACAGTAATATCGCCCACGTGCAGTATGAGTATGCGGCACTTTACCTGAATCAGGCTTGTGCTTTCATACCATGCCATACTCTCTAAAGCTGGTCTATGAAAGACGTTCCACTGCGACAGTGTAGACTTCGCTTTCTGAGTCATGACTATAGAATAGGAAAAGGGTTATTTTCTAAAAAAAAGTCTACTTTCTAGAGTGTTGAAATCAGGAATTTCAATTTTGGTTTGGTCGCCATTGTGGTACAAATACATTTGTAAAAGACACAAAAGCCTTTGATTTTGACGGGAAACATTGGCTCTCAGCTGTCTGCTTTGGAGATATATTGTAAAATATCAGAAAGAACTAGCACTACTGCCGTTTGCTGATTATCAGATTATCCGCCTGCAATTCTTGGTAGATAATGAATAGATGGATTTAAAGACAAACAATCGTTTCTCTAAGTGGATTGAGACGCGAGCACCACGATATATAATCACTTCCCATATTTTACTGTCGCAATTCAAATAATTTAATCATTTTGCTTTCAATTTAGTTTCTTCAAGATCCAGACTTCCGAGCAGTGCATTCCCCCAAGGGTATCACCTTGGAATCTTCCGAACGAAATTCTCCTTAACCTGGCTGTTTATTCTCTAATTTACGTGAATGATGTCATACTTGTCTGTGCATAATTTTCGAAATAAAATTTGCTTATTTAATAACTTCACGGTTTCTTCCTTCTAACTGCAGCTTTTTATTTTCAGTTACTGCCATCCATTTACAATCATTTTGTTTTGTATCTAGTTGTGTTTTTGGCATCATTTTTCGTGTGACGAATACATTATGGTTTTTCGGATGTGCATTGATCGCTTGCTATGTGCCGTCGACTCCTAGTGTCATTGATATTCTAAACCTCTGTCTAGGCACAGACAACCTGACGTTATCTTCGCCTATGTCAACCTTTGTCTCTACGGCACATTACCTGCATTCAAACTTGTAATATCCTACATACTCTAAACAAGGCGAATTTGCTAGCTGCCTAGTCTACCAATGCATTTGGCATGCTATACTTACTTTAGTGCGACTATCTCCTCCTGGAGGATGAGTCGGCTTCAAAGAAGATTCTTGGGAATTTGGGTACAAAGCGGCGTCCCCAGCACCACTAACGTTATGAACCTCAAATGAACCAGCCCAATGAGTTTACGGTCTAGGCAATTTGTTCATATGCAAGCTAAATCACGAAAGAAGCGAGAATTTATACTTGATCATGTATGTTTCCGAAACTGACTAGCTACGAGTTCACCGTTTTAAATTAAACTTGGCACATCACCTGGAGAGATCGAGCCATACAATCAATTTATCAAAATGTCGTGCTGATGTATGAAGTATCTTTGATGCCTGATAGATTGCTCTTGAAAATACTCAAACTAACTCTAAGTCCGATTTGAGTCGAATTGACTCAACGATGATATAGCCCCTCTACTGTTATTGTTGATGGATCAAATTGCTTTGTAATCTTTCGGAGGCCCTTGAGCCTAATTTGCTACAGAGTTCGGTCCCAGTTACGTTTTTGCGCCGCGCTGTATTTAATCAACATAGCTTAGTCTATCCACAACATTGCCTGTTTAATTTTATGCTCATGCTTTGACACGACCTGCGTGAAACCTCGGGACAATGTACTGGCTGATTCCAGGCTTCCGCTTTTTGTTATTTTTTGGAACAAGTTGTTGTACATATAAGTTGTGGATAATTTGTTTTTTATGTTTGCAACTATATATATATATTTGGTGTGTGTGTGTGTTTCGGGTGAGACCTGATGACCCTATTTGGTTGTTATTTGATTAAGCTTGCTGCACAACTTTCATTTAAGTCGACGATTAACATCTGATGATACGGTTTTCAGCCTTATTGAACAGCGAATTCGCTGCTGACTTAGGTGCCTTTTAAGATCAACCAAGGAGGTACTTCAAAACGGCATCCATATTGATTAGCCCCAGACATATCCGGGTCTCAATTCTATTGCTGGTCTTTCGAATAAGGCCGTTTAAGAACAAAGTTATCCCTGTATTTTATTCGGATCCTTTTCAACCGGAATTTCGCACCCAGGCAGTTAAAACAACTTTGGAACATAACTGATTTAATCTCTGTTTTTTTTATTTTCGCAGTTTTATTTTTTAAAGTTATCTTAGCCATTCCATGTTCATATCCGCTAACACTACGAACATGCTTATCCAGCGCTGAACTTTTTTCTATATAGCTTTCCATTAAGCAGTAATTAGTTCATCTTCAAATAAGGTAAAGTACTATTAAAGATTTGAACGATGTGCAGTGGTCCCATCTTCGCTAAGGGGCGAACAAGACACTCAAAGTCGATCACTAATTCGGTTTCGTGTGCGATCCTCGTGAATGTATCCGTAAAGGCAATATACACGTTGCAACCAGGCTATACCCGGCTAATTCATGTATTGCAGCTCTGATCTAAGAAAGAGTTTAGAAAAATTTTAATTTGTTTTAGCCTTATTAATAACTGGTGTAATTATAATCAAACTAATGTCAGTCATATTCGCACCGTAATTCTTATTGATCAATAAATCATGTGATATTTCAATTGTTTGGTTACTTGCACACGTGCATATCCGAAACGAATCAGAGAACGTCTTACCTTACCAATTGTTCGAGACCGATCGTGTATTCATACTGGAAAGAAATTTGTGTGCAATCGGTTCGAGCAGTGTTGGTCAACGTTTCACTTCTGATACAGTAGCTTCGTCAGACCAAGGGTCGAAATTGTTAAGGCAGGTCGATTGGCGGTCAATAAAGTGAATGCGGTGGAAATCTCTATAATCTGGCGCCCAGCACTGATGCGAAGGTAAATAGTTCATATTCATCTTATACCTAATCGTAATTAGATTTTAATTTTCCTTCAACAATAGTTTAACCTTAACCCCATTAGTTATGTAGTTTTGCGCGTGTAGGCCACATTGTCAACTGAATTCGACTGTGTCCACTTGTGTTAGATTTATGTAGATACACACCATATTACCCAAATCGATCACTGATCCTTGTCATGCTTACGTGACATGATAGACTGTTTTGCGGCAAGGTAGAAGCAGGTAGTGGGTTGACTCCCACTTAGTCATGTACCCTGTCCTGAATAACACCCTCGGTCTGACGAAGCTTCTGTCTCAGAAGTAAAACGTTACCGAAAAACTGCTCTAACCAATTGCGCACAAATTTCATTCCGTCGTGCCTTACCATTTCATCCGTTACTCTGGATTCTGATCCATCGTTTTATTTGCATTTACCTGCACGCACTCACTTTCATTCGTGTTGATACACACCATCTTTCATTTGTAGCTCACTTGGTGTCCAATTCTACCCTTCGATATTTTACTGCAATGTGGCAATGTAGTAATTACCTGATGCGGTGCTCGTTGAATTTATTGAACCGCAAAACAAATCCTGTGATATCCCGTTTTTGCTCAGCCGCACCCAACACTTATGACGTCGCCATTGTGGGTGGTGGAATTATTGGACTCGCCACGGGCCGGGAGTTGTTGACACGTTTTCCGAAATTACGCATGATCGTGTTGGAAAAAGAGGCCACCTTGGCGTTTCACCAGTCAGGGCATAACAGCGGCGTTATACATGCTGGAATTTATTATGCACCCGGTTCGTTGAAAGCGAAGTTATGCGTCGAAGGAATGAAACTTGCCTACGAATATTTGGACAAACGGAAAATTCCTTACAAACGATGTGGAAAATTGATTGTCGCAGTTGAAGCAGAACAACTACCCAGGTTAGATGATCTGATGCAACGAGCAAAGCTCAATAATGTGGCAGGTGTCCAAATGATCCCAGAACATGAGATTGCATCAATCGAGCCTCATTGCAAAGGGCTTCGTGCTATTCATTCTTCAAATACAGGAATCGTAGACTGGCAGAAAGTAGCCATTGCTTTCGGAGAGGATTTCGTTTCGCTGGGTGGTAATATAAAGACAAATTTCGAAATTACCGGGATTACCGAAGCTAGAGAGAACTGTGATTTCCCACTTTTATTGGAGGGGAAACGGGTCGATCACGGAAGCACAACATCGGCATACATCCAATGCCGTCATTTAATTACATGTGCTGGTCTTCAATCGGACAGATTAGCTCAAATGAGCAAATGTCCCGTAGATCCTAAAATTGTCCCGTTTCGGGGTGATTTTCTAAAATTACGACCAGAAGCGTGTCACCTTGTTCGCGGAAATATTTACCCAGTCCCTGATCCAAGGTTTCCCTTCCTTGGTGTACATTTTACCCCACGAATTGATGGTTCTGTTTGGCTGGGACCAAATGCGGTATTAGCGTTGAAACGTGAGGGTTACGGTCTGATTGATTTTGACTTGAAAGATGCATGGGATTCGCTCACCTATCCCGGATTTCATCGCATCGCTTTCAAATATTTGGGGGTTGGTCTCGACGAAATGGTCCGCGCCTTCATAATGAGCCGTCAGATTAAACAGCTTCAACGTTACATCCCCGAGTTGAAGTTGTCGGATGTTGAGCGTGGTCCGTCTGGTGTACGCGCTCAGGCACTGGATCGCCAGGGACGTTTGGTTGATGATTTCGTGATTCACACTGGGACTGGATCCGTCGCTGAACGAGTAATGCATGTCAGAAATGCTCCTTCTCCGGCAGCTACTTCATCTCTAGCTATCGCAAGGCTTCTATGTGATAAAGTCAAGGAACAGTTTCGACTGCAGGGTTAATCGTTTCTTTCACTTTTTTGTTTTCTAGTTTACCATATTTTTCACTTTAGATTGAGCAGCTAATAGTTTTTTTAGATTTTTAACTTTGAATATAGTTTTATATCTTTCAAGTGCCTCATTCTTATTTTGTCTTGGTTGGTGGCGTTTATAAATGCGCAGAGACTGGACCTTGACGTGGTGCGATGGATAGAGGTCAGACGAACGCGGTCTCAGTTCAATGCCTTGTGGGTAAGGCTCTTTAGCCAAAGGCTTTCGTCCAGCACCCTAATTGTTCTCCTGTCTAGGCATGGGACACCTGACAGTATCCCTGCCCAAATACCACCATGATAATCACAAATAAATCCAAATCCATAGTGCATCGGCCGTCGCGCATGATTAATCTGGCCTTACCTGCTGCATACCGCGGGATGCGTATGCGAAAACAAGCTACTGCAGACCATACCCTTCAATCTTTTTTCTGCCCCCTCCTCTTCCCCGCTTTTTAATTCTTTTCCTTCAGCATCCAGTGTGGTAAGTGGCCGAACTGAACCTTTTCGAAGCTCAGCAAATCCTCAACCCAATACCCATTTTATAAAGTGCACACGTCTGCATACATAAGTGCCATAAATGTACGAATCCTGCTTCAATCAGGCCAGCAAGCTGCTCTTGCCCTCTGTCTGGATTCGTTGTCTATCGATTTTTTGTTGCTTGTCAAGACTTTATGATCCCTCTACGATAATTGAATTGACAGCACCAACGTTTTCTAACAGATACTTTTTGCGCTGCTCCTGCGATTCTTTTGCTTCCTCAGGCCAATCGAGTGTAGGTATAAATCTGAGTTTACGTGCGGAAAGCTCACTTCTAGACAGGATTCCCGTCCGACTAGCTACATCTATCAACACTACTTCCCAAAGTAAGCGCTGCTTGTTTGTAGTAGCCACTTATGCTCCGAATAATAGTAGTAATGATGACAGCAATGATATGTTCTACGACGAACTCTGTACGCTTTTGCGACGCGCAAAGATTTCTGATATCATTATTCTTGTTGGGGATATGAATGCTCAGCTTGGTCGCCTAGATGTTACTGAGTTACAACTCGTTGGTGAATTCAGTCTCGATGCTCAATGGATAGACAATTGTGAACGCTTTCTTCACCTGTGTGCACAGCACAGACTATTAGTAGCACTTCGTTTAGGCATAAAAAGCGGCTGTGTGCAACTTGGCGTTCGCATAACGATGATCAGCCACGGACACAAATTGACCATCTCGCCATCAGCGCTAGATGGATGGGCTGTATTTATGACTGTCGCTCCTTCTGGAATACTAGCGTAGATTCTGGTCACGCGCTCCTTCGATCGAGATTTACATTAAAATTCTGTGGTACAGTCATCTCTAAGCACATACCTTTGAAGAAGCTTTCAGATCCCACCGTTCAGTAAGCGTATCGTGGTGGCTTAGTAAATAACCTCACTACGATATCCGTCAATGTCACACAGCAGTGTAATGCGATTGCTTCTGCAATGCACGATGTCGCGGAGTCGGTGTGTGGCAGTTTCACCCCTGGCAAAAGGCTCCACCGGATCTCACAGGCTACCCTTCGATTACTAGAAGAAAAACGAAGGATTCCTCCTGTCTCACAATATAATACAGAACGAAGGCGCGTCAGAAATGATCTCAAGTGTAGCATTCGATCAGATAGGGCACCATGGTGGCTGCAAAAATATGAAGAAATGGAGGTAGCCAGATATTCGGTTAACGTCCGAAAGCTGTTTCAGAAAATTCGATCTACAGATTCTAAAACCGTTGGAGTCAGCGAATCAATCACAAAGAACGATGGTGCCTTAATCACTAACAAGGAGAGCTGCTTGTCTCGTTGGAAGTTGGACAACCCTCCGTCCCGGATTAGGCAAAATTCTTCTGATTTAAATAGGAGAAACTTAACAATGAAAACATCGGTCAGTCTTAACCCGGATGCAGCGCAAAACGCTATTCAGTCACAGACGTGCATACCGAATAGCACTTCGCCACTAGTCTTGCTGTCCGGCCCAGATGACGTTGATTGTCTTAGCGCAATTGACGATGGCACCCGAGCAGGTGACTCCAGTAGTTCCTTCTCTTCTATGGATGCTGTCTCAATTGTCAGGCAACGGTCCGTTACCTTAATGAAAGAGGCTGCCGAAACTGATGCTCCTGCTCTAAGTAGCACGCCAAAAAACGTGCAGCTCCCTCGGGTGCTTCGACTGAGGGGCAAACGGGATTAGTTTCAGAAGCACGAATAACCAGTGCCCAAGTATTGTACGCAAATGTATGCAGCATAAGGAATAAGTGAACTGAACTTTCTCTCTGTGTGGCTCAGTTACACCCAAGGGTTATTGCGCTTCGCGATCGACGATGTCCTGAGAAAAGCTTTAGCTGGTCTGGTGGGCACAGGTGTTGAACTTCTGTCGGGTGGGAGAGCTATCGATCTGGAGTATGCGGATGACATCGCACTTCTCGGAGATGACCCTCATATTATGCAACAAGCCCTGGACCGCCTGGCACTTGAAGCTTCAAGGTATGACATGTGCTTTGCGCCTAACAAGTGTAAAACACTTACCCAGGAATGGAGCGGCTCTCTTCCAAACCTAACTGTGCGATCTCAATCTTGAATCGGTCGACAGCTTTGTTTAACTTGGCAGTTGTGTCTCTGCTGGCGGTTGTGTCGAGGACGAAATCTCACATCGTGTTGGCAAAGCGGGTGCAGCGTTTGCTAACTTTCGCCAATGGTGGCGTTGACGCGATGTTTCACTCCATACTGAAGGCCGAGTGTACAACACATTGGTGCGTGCTACACTACTTTATGGCTGCGAAACCTGGTCTATCCGAGCGGAAGATGTCCGTCGGCTTTCTGTTTTGATACCCGTTGCCTGCGTAGGATTGCTCGCATCCGGTGGCAGCATCGTGTTACAAATATAGGTGTCTGCAAGCGGGTGTTAGGACCAGGTGGCCACGGACTGAGATAAATGCTGATGCTTGCTCGCTTGCGATGGTTGGGACATGTTTTAAGAATGCCTACTTACCGTTTAACGTACCGCGCCTTATTCGCAGAGCCTGGCAAAATCTGGGAGAAACGATCGGGTGGCTAGTCTATGACATGGCGCGTTGGGATGAAGAAACTCACCGTAGCGCTTGGCTCAGTTGAGCATATTCGTTTGCCTGGGTGGGGTACATAAGCTCCACCTAATAGTTGGCTGGAAACCTTACGCGATATGGCTGCAAACCGAAGTCAGTGGCGGCAGTGTATTTTATTATGTGTCCTAATCTTTTATCCGGTATATTATTATTATATTCAACTGCATACAGTGAAACTACAAAAACAAGTTGCTTTTTGCGCATTTGCTTTTGCATATTCAGCTTGTCTGCTTTCCCTTTTCACGCGCTTGCTTATCTGCTTTTCCTGCTTCATATTGCTTCGCACTTTGTCTGGCTCTAGACCTGTGCTTCAAGATGGTCATGATAATGTAGGATCAGGCGTAGAGGCATATTGAAGCAAGAAGCCAGATAATGATGAACGTAAGTCTTATTCATCTCTGTTTAAAGCAGAAAGTACGCATGATTTTTGAAAATAGGTATAATTACAGATTCTCTCTAAAACTGTAGAATTTTTTCTGGTTGCCATATCTGAGGGAAATGGTCAACTATTTTAACTAGTAAGATATTCTCACCTTCCTTGAATAGATCCAGGGCTAGTACATCAGGACTAGCTGCCTTGAATCTTTGCATTGTCTTAGTGTAGAACTTGATTTTCGATTCGCTTGACGGTGTTAAATCAACTGGCCAGGGTTAACCATGCGGAGTAAAAGGCGACGGAATAACTGCTTCTGGTTATCTAAATTGTTCATGAAAATGCTTGACCCACCGAGCCAAACGACGCTCTTCGTTAGTAATTGATGCACCACTCTTGGTACTTTGTCTGGCTCCAGACTTGTGCTTTATGATGATGATGATGAGACACCACTGTTCTCTGTGATTGTCTTAACCTGTGAATTTGATCATCCTGAATAGTTTTCGGGCGTTACCCGAACTGCTGGTTACCCCTGTTTTCCTAACTGTTTGCAGTCACATCGTTTATTTGTACGTTCTGCATCAGATTGCTAACCGAAGGGAATACTTCGCCCTCTTGTAGTCAGATGTTAGCCTGGAGGATGCATTGGGAGCTTCTATTAGAGGTGGTAGTGCTATAAGGGCCGATTTCGCTACTTCATGCATTACAGTTGCAATTACCTTCCATTTATCCATAATATTGTCTTCCATTCAATTCCTCCATCTAGCGCATCTAGTGAGATTGTCGATTTCTCTCCGTAGCTGATCATCGTTAAGCGGGCGCCAAGTTGCACACTGCCGCATTTTATGCCTAAACCAAGGGCTGATCTAAGAAGTAAATAGTCTGGTGTGCACATAGGTGCAGGAGCCGTTCACCGTTGTGCGAATGCACCACCGAGTTGTGACTCAGTAATATCTAGGCGGATGTGCAATCGTACAGCATTTCTGTGCTGTACGGCTAATATCGTGCTAAATTGATTGGACAACGGTAGTGGGCTGCATGCTGAAACAAGCTGGAGTCTCACTGCCATTTCTATTTCCCCCCTCATATCTGTCTAGGCCTGGGCAACCTGACAGTATCTTAGCCCACGTGCAATCTCTGACTGTGCCGCACTTTGCCTGCATCAGGCTTGTGCTTTTATACCATACCATATAATCTCTAGGCGACCAATGTGAGCATTTATATCTTTGGCAAGAATAACGATATCAGAACTATGCGCGTCGCAAGATTCTACAGAGTTCCTCGTAAAAGATATCTTTGTTGTCATCAGTGCTTCGATTATTTGGAGCATAAGTGGCTACTACGAACAAGCAGTGCTTAATTTGAGTTCGGGAAGTAGTTTTGCTAGATGTAACTAATCAGAATGACCACATTGACGGAATCCAGTCTAAAAGAAAGCATTCTGCTCGCGAACTCTGGATAATACCTACGCCCGCTTGGTCTAATGTTGTTGGCCTTCGGTCAATGTCGACCATGGATGTACATCACAATGGCATGAATTTACATGTTCTCCAGCTTTTTAAATGACTAAATAGTCCGATTCGGGAGGAACAATCTCTCCCGCAGCGCTGGCATCGATAGTCAGAACTCGGTTGTATTGCATCCGTTGCACGCCGGCGGCGTGATCTGCTTTCAGCAGCCAAGAGCTGTATCTGCTCCTCCCCAGTTTGCAGACTACGCTTTACACAATGCCTCCAATGTGAGCGGTCAAGAGCAAGTTCTTCCAAATTTGCCGGGTCAATGCCAAGAGCTTTCATATCTCTTTTGCAAACGTCTTTGTACCGCAAGTGCGGTCTGCCCAATGGTCGACTTCCTAATTGCAACTCACCATAGAGTAGATCTTTCGGAATACGATCATTTTCCATTCTGTAGACATGACCAAGCCCATGCAGGCGGCGCTGTCGCAATAGGGTGAACATGCTCTGTAGACCAGCTTTTGAAGGCACTTCGGCATTAGTCACTCTGTCCATCCACGATATGTTCAAGATACGACGGATGTTTCGTAGATGGAAAGCATTCAGCTTCCGTTCGTGTCTTGCGTGAGTGGCCTAATGAGGAAGCAAAAAAATAAGCTTAAGAGTTCAAAAAGTATATGTTGAAATAGTTTGGTGCAGTCAATTCGTTTGACCTAAAGGCGTCATACAATCTTGTCTCTGACAAACAGCAAACATTAATCGACAACAGATCTAAGCAAAATGCTGGATCAGTTTGATTACCTGATAGTCGCGTACTTTGTACATCCCTAGCACCTATGTATGCAGACGTGTGAGGTTTTAGCCTCAGGTTTACGATATGCTAAGCTTCCAAATGGTTCAGATCGGTCGCTTATCATACTGTTTAGAGCAATGAAGTTTCGTGTCTCAATTTATGCCTGATTTCATTTTTACTTTTCAGCATGTCCGATTCTGAACCAGTCCGTATAAAACTGATCGTTTTGGGTGATTCGGGTGTCGGAAAATCAAGGTAACTGTTTGCCAAGCTTGAAATTTTGGGTTACTTTTCAGTCTTATCAGGCGGTTTGTCGAAGATCATTTTTTTCATGATGAGCCAGCAACTATTGGTTTTGATTTCAAGCCGTTTAACTTAGAAGTTGACGGTGAGACTGTTCAGTTTAACATATGGGTACTTTTTCACTTTTATGCTAAACTCGTAGGACACCGCTGGAGCTGAACGATATAGCGGCTATCTCACTCCGTCATTTTACAGGGGAGCGAATGGAGCATTTTACGGTAAATTTATATTCTGAATGCATTATATTCAGTCTATGAAATAACATCGAGGAAAACATTGGAAGCAGTTCATTATTGGATCGACCAATCCGAACAATTTATCACTCAACCCGTGATGAAAATGTTGATAGGCAATAAATTAGATCTGGTAGGTCTTCACAACTTACTCGAATATTGATTAGGAGGATAGAGAAGTTTCCAAAAAGGATGGTGCAGAGTTTGCTCGAAAAAGTGGAATGATTTTTCTCGAAACCAGTGCCAAAACAAGTGAAAATGTCCGGGACGCCTTCATTGAATTAGCGCGCAAGGTATGTACACTTTCGTGATTACCTCCACCTCGTTTTCTCGACTTATCCTGATTAAGACTGATATTATTGAGCGATGAGTCTTTCTTCTCCTCGATAGTATTTAACGATCAAATATTTTGATCTGCTACATACTAACAATAAGGCCGTAGCGAGTTACAATTTATCGGTATATGGACGTAGTTTTCATACTCACTTTACTCTTGTGCGGCTGGCTCCACGGCTGCATTAACCGGCTTCATTGATGTCTCTAATCATACCAGCCCAAGCGTCTATCGGAGGCGAGATCGTTGTACATTGTGATCCAATCGCGTTTCCACCTTCAAACGCCACAGGCGGTACGCAATCCCAAGGCGTCTACGTCCACCTTCACAGTTGACAGCCAGGTCGTCACTTGACCGCCAAGTCGCCGGCGCCAAGTACAAGCGGGTTTAGGGTCGAGGACGAGTTTCCTGAGCGCTAAGTCTGTCTTTCGGAGGACGTGGCCTAAGCAATGCAGTCTTCACCGTTGGATGTAAATGGAAAGCGGAATTACTCCGTTGCATCACGTCTGAACGGCAGCGTTAGATACCCGGTCAGTATATCGCCACCCCATATTATGCTAAGGCACCAATGGTCGAACTTCTAAAGATCTTACATCCTATGACCTCTGTGGCGGATCGCTACTTGGCAAATACGTATATAGTTTTGAGGCTGATCCCGGGCCTACGCTAAAGGGTGCCTTTCAACTGCAGTCTGAGTAGCGGCAGTACTGGTAGCTGACGGGCAGTTCAGTAACTGGCTGAAATGCTCAACCCACCTAGCTATCTTATCATCAAGGTCATATATCAGCTGTCCTGACGAATCTCTGAGGTTGGTACTAAAACTACGGCTTCCGGATACCGTGCGAATCAGAGGAAACAGTTTTCAAAAGTCTCTTGTGTTCTCTGAAGTTTCCATTTCGGATGCGTTTTCCGCCCAGTATATCCGACGATCCTTACTGGCGGATCGTGTAGCAGCTCTCCTAAGAAGGCGGGAATCAGAAGCACCATGCATTCGAGTATCTCTTGCTTGGGTAGAGAGAATAATGGTGTTCTGAGAGATCCAGTCTCGCCGGTGGCCAGAGATGGTGCCCAAGTTTATAATGCCGCGGTGTGAGTAGCCCATCGCGCTGAGACTGGACCTTAAAGTGGTGCGATGGTTTGTGTACCTCTATGACCCATTGAGCTATGCTGGGTGGTGCTCTCCGAGTACCTTCAGAGTCACTCATACCACGAAGGTCAATGGATAGAGGTCAGACGAACACGGTCTCAACCTAACCCGCTGCCTTGTGGGTCAGGCTTTTTAGCCAAATGCTTTGGTCGAGAACCCTAATTGTTCTCCTGTCTAGGCATGGGCGACCTGGCAGTATCCCAGCCCGCATACAACCATGACCATGACTATTACTACGAAAACCAACTCCATAGTGCATCGGCCGTCGCGCACGATAAACAGGGTCGCCTTACCTGCTGCATACAGCAGGGCAGGTAAGCGAAACCAAGCTACTGCTGGCCCTACTCTTCAAACTGTTTCCGACCCTTCCCCTTCCCCATCCACTCTTAACAACTCTCCGTCTGTCAATCCCAGCTTTAGAAAAGACCGCGCTGAACATGTTGGAACATTTTCTGTTCGCGAATCTACAGATCACTTTCTTAAACCACGGACCTCTGTTCACATCGGAGCCATGAATGTCAGGACTCTGAGACAAATAGGCCAGCAAGCTGCACTGGCTCTTACTTTAGATAGTCTATCTATTGATGTTTGCTGTTTATCGGAAACGCGCTTATATGATCCGTCTATAATTACCGAACTTACTGCCCCAAACCTGTCAACTCGTTACTTTTTGCGCTGCTCTGGTGATTCTGTAGCTGCCCTTTCAGGACAGGCGGGTGTTGGTATAGTGCTGAATTCGCGTGCCGAATCCTGTCTAATCGATTGGATTCCTTGGAATAGCAGGATGTGCGCAGTTAGACTAGCCACTAATATTAGACCAAACTCAAAATCTTCTAATCAGAGATGCTTGTTTATTGTAGCAACTTACGCTCCAACTAACACCAATTCCGACGACGAGAAGAACGCATTCTACGACGATCTTTATGCTTTTTTGCGACGTGCAAAAAGCTCCGATATTGTTGTTTTAGCAGGAGACATGAATGCCAGACTAGGTCGCTTAGATACATCTGAATCACAATTAGGTGGCATGTTTGGTCTTGAAAGCCAACGCACAGATAATGGTGAACGGTTTATACAATTCTGTGCCCAATCTCGATTATTCATTAGCAGCACCTCCTTTCGCCATAAAAGATGTCAATGTGCCACATGGCGCTCGCCGGATGGAAGCCAACCTTCGGCCCAAATCGACCATATCGCCATAAGTGCTCGCTGGAGAGGTTGCATTGAGGACTGTCGCTCTTTTTGGAATACCTGCGTAGATTCAGATCATGCTCTTGTGCGATGTAGGTTCTCGTTAAAGTTCTCCGGTACAAAGCCCTCGAATGGGAAACGCATTGCTGTCGAAAAATTCTTTCAGCCTGCAGTTCAAGACATTTATAGGACCACCTTGATCAACTCACTCCCAGTTGCCCAGTATGCAACTACCGATGAAAGGTGGAACAAAATAGCAGGGATTATGCGAGCAGCCGCAATAACAGCCTGTGAGACTGCACAACCAACCCAAAAGTCCCACTGGATTTCACAGCGCTCTATAGAAATTCTTCACCAGCGACGCGAAATACCTCATGGTCCTGGACACAACACAGAGCGTAGACGCGTGAGGAATGAACTTAAACGGAACCTAAGACTAGACAGAGAAAGGTGGTGGCTAAATAAGGTTGAAGAAATGGAAATAGCAAATAATGCGGGTAACGTGCGAAAACTCTTCCAACTTATTCGATCGACTGGGCCTACGAAACAAGGAGTAAGTGAGACTATAGCGGAATTAGACGGTACTCTTATCACTAATAAGAATCGCCGCCTGTCACGCTGGGCCGAACATTTTGAAGAACAATTCAGCTGGTCGCCTGCAACAGAATCATTCCCTCACCTGAGGCAGTGTGATCCTTGGCCTGTTAGCGTAGATCCCCCTAATGATTTAGAAATTAAAGCATGTATCGAATCTATGAAACGATTCAAAGCTGCTGGCCCCGATGACATACCGCCTGTTTTGTTCAAAGAAGGTGGCCAACTCCTAATCAGCACATTAGGAGATCTCCTCCGTGAAGTGTGGATGTCAGAATCCGTCCCTCCGAGTTGGGGCGAATCGGTTATCATACCTATATTTAAAAAAGATGTGCGAAGCTCATGCTCTAATCACCGTGGGATAAGTCTCACTCCCATCATTACGAGATTATTAGCGTCCATATGTCTTCGAAGATTAACATCGCATAGGGAATCACAGACCCGTGAGCAGCAAGCTGGCTTCCGGCCTGGCAGAGGCTGTGTCGACCACATTTTCACTCTTCGACGGATATTAGAACTGCGGCACACCTATCGACAGCCGACAATAGCCATCTTTTTAGACTTCAAAGGAGCATTTGATTCAGTCGACCGAAATGTCCTGTTTAAGACCTTGCTGTGCAAAGGCGTTCCGCATAAGTATGTCAACATACTACGCGCATTTTATGCTCATACATCCGGATGCGTTAGGGTTTACAACGAACTCTCTCCCAAATTCAACACTACAAGTGGCGTCCGACAAGGATGTCCGATTTCTCCGTTTTTGTTCAATTTCGTAATTGATGATATCATGGAATTATGCAGCGACTGTGCTCCAGCCTTCGGAGTTCACATAATGCCAGGCGTCAAGCTTCTCGACTTGGATTATGCTGATGACATAGTTCTGCTCTTCGACTCATACACAGATGCACATGCGATACTGAACAAGCTATCTAGTATTGTGCCCGCATTTGGAATGCGTTTTGCGCCCTCTAAGTGCAGTGTTCTTCTGCAGGACATCGACTTATCGAACAACGCTTTATTACTTGACAATCAGGCGCTTGAAATTGTGGATCGTTTTACGTATCTCGGTAGTTGTATCAATAATTCTGCGTCGTTAGATAACGAGGTCTCGGCACGCATTTCTAAAGCGACCGTGGCATTCCGCAACCTAGGTCACCTCTGGCGTCAGAAAGGACTGTCTCTGCTACTCAAGGGTAGAGTCTATAAAGCGACAGTGCGGGCTGTGTTACTGTATGGGTGTGAAACCTGGACCTTACGTAAAGAACACATTCCGCGTCTCCAAGTATTTGACAACCTGCGTCTCCGCAGCATTCTAGGAGTTAGCTGTTACAATCGTATGCGCACCGATGCTCTCCGAAATAAGTTGTTTGGTAGTAATGTCGATATAGAGAAGCAGATCAACCTGCATAGGTTACGCTGGTTGGGTCACGTTTTACGGATGCCGGACCACCGACTTCCGAAACAGATTCTTTTTGCGACGCCCCATCCTGATTGGCGTAAATCTTGGGGCGGCCAAACCGTCACATGGCATAGGCAGCTAAAAATTCTTACTAGTAACCTTTCCAAAGTAGGCGCAGCGCGTCTTCCAGGCTGGTGTCCCCGCGATCATATATCGCAATGGTTAGTTACGCTCCAGGATATGTCCCGAAACCGTGTTCAATGGCGGTCTTGTACTAAGCATCTTCTTGGAGTGTTTGCATAACCCTGTATGTTGTCAAGCGGAGTGACGAGAAAAGCTTGTTATGATGCATGACAGTGAAAGCCGCAAGGAAGCTGCCGTGCTGATGTTGCTCTACTCGTTCACGAGACTTGTTTGAATGTATGTTCCATTCGAGGTGTAGGCACCTCTCCCCAGTTTGTTTGTGCTTACTCTTCTATAGAAGCCGTAGCAATTTTTATGTCGCCACCCTTCCCCATGCTTTTAGG
>JACCGJ010015798.1:0-10499 GCA_013407085.1 Atriophallophorus winterbourni
GCGCGGTCATGCTGTGTTTGAAATTTTGAAATTTCGTGCAATGGGCAAAGTGACATTTCGCTGTTGATACGATCTGCCTCGGCGAATTTGTACACTTGAATGTTAGACTTTTATTAAATTATTTGGCCAAGGATCAGAGCAATGCGATTGTTTTGTTTAAGATGTTTGAAAAACAGTGAAACATTTTTGAAACAATGTAATAGATGTGTGCATAAATGCATATAAAATTATGTTGATGAATTTGTGAATGATTGGCTGTTGGTGAAATTGATAAACTTGAAATCTTTATCAGTGGAAAAGTGGTGAATACATCAGAGAATTTTGTTCATGGGAATAGACCAGTACATATTGTAATGGAATATCGCGTCACATAGACAAAAACCAGATCGATTGACCGCTTTAACCAGTTTTACAAGAATCCGGTCAAGGTCAGTTGACACTGGCTCACGAGCGAACGTGTACTGTAAATTGTTGTTGTTGGACTCCGTCGGTCGATATCGAACCATGATGACAATCACAACGTAATGTTTTTCAGTTCTCCCAGCTTTTTGAATGACTAAGGCAGTCCGATGCGGGATGAAACAATCTCTTCTCCCGCAGCGCTGCAACGAAATTGGGCAGTTCGGTTAGGGTGTCAGTTGCACGTCCGGCGCGTGATCTGCGTTCAGCAGTTTAGTGCTGTATCTGCTCCTCCGGCAGGTTGCAGACGACGTTTTACAGAGCCCTTAATGTGGAGCGGTCAAGAGCAAGTTCTTCCCAGCTTGCGGGGTCAATGTCAAGAGCTTTCATATCTCTTTTGCAACATCTTTGTACCGCAATTGCTGTCTGCCCAATGGGTCGCCTTCCTAATTGCAACTCACCGTAGAGTAGATATTTCGGAATACGACCATTCTCCATTCTATAGACATGGCCAAGCCACCGCAGGCGGCGCTGACGTAATAGGGTGAACATGCTCTGTAGACCAGCGTTTGAAAGCACTTCAGCGTTAGTCACTCTGTCCATCCACGATATGTTCAAGATACGACGGATGCTTCGTAGATAGAAAGCATTCAGCTTCCGTTCGTGTCTTGCGTGGGTGGTCCAGGTTTCACTGCCGTATAGTAAAGCATTTAGTACGCATGCGCTGTATACCATCATCTTTGTCTTTACAATCAGCTTGCGGTTTTCCCCAAACACGAGAGTTCAAACGGGACAGAATGAGAGCTGCTCTGCCAATCCGCTTATCCAATCTCAGTGTCTAGCGAGAGTTATCCGCAATGGTTTGAACCAAGATATGTGAAATATGTACTGGTTCGAGTTGACAGTTTCCAACAGTGATGATTGTTGGCGATACAGTCCCTTGACCAAAGACTTTGGTCTTGCTCATGCTGATTGTTAGACCAAATTCTTTGCATGCCGACGAAAAACAGTCCATTAGCGACTGTAGGTTCTCTTGGGAGTGAGCAATGAAGGCTGCGTCGTCGGCAAACAACATGTCACGGATTATCACATCACGTACTTTGGTTTGTGCTCTCAACCGGTTCAGGTTATAAAGCTTGCCATCACTTCGCGTGCGTATTAATGTCCTGCTTTTCTCGTCCTAAAGAAGGCGTGCCTTGCAGAATTAAGAGCAAAGAAAATGCCGAACATCGTGGTAGCAAATGACACACACAACCTTGTTTGACTGCCTCGGCGATTTCAAATGCTTTTACTGCAACCGTTAAAATTTGACTGAGCCTTTCATTCCTGTGGAACGAAATAACGACCTGAGCGCCTTGGGGGCATCCTCAGATCCAGCATTTTGGAAAGACCCTCCCTGCTGACGTAGGCGAATGCCTTCGTTAAATCAATAAAAACAGCGTATAATGGCATACGCTGTTCCCGACACTTTTCTTGAAGTTGTCTTAGGGAGAAGATCATGTCAACGGTCGATCTTCCCTTGCGAAAGCCACATTGAGATTCGTAGTAAATTCTATCAGCTAAAACTTGCAGCCGGATCTGTAAGACTTTAGCAAACAATTTGCCTACAACATTCAGAAGGGAGATTCCTCTGTAATTGTTGCAGTCGCCTCTGTCACCCTTATTCTTAAATAGCGTGATGATCTTTGTGTCTCGCATCTCTTGTGGACACCCCCCTCCTGCCAGCACTGAAGAAGCAAATGGTGAAGAGGCTGTAATAATGCTGCTCTACCGCATTTGATGATCTCAGGTGGAATTCCGTCGTCACCAGGGGCCTTCCTATTCGCTAAGCGGTCGATTGCCTTATTGAGCTCATCAAGAGTAGGAGGGGTATCTAGATATTCAATGGTCGGCAACCGTTCGACATTTTCAAGTGCATGCGGTAGAACCGTACTTTCCCTAGAGTAGAGGGAGGAGAAGTGCTCTACCCATCTTTCCATCTGCTGAGTTTTGTCCACAATCGGGTCACCAGATACAGACTTAATGGAAGCCGTTTTAAGTTTGTTTGGACCAATGGCTCTCTTGATCCCATCATACATGCCGTGAAAATTTCCAGTATCCGCAGCTTTTTGGATACTAAAGCTAATTTCCGTCCAATAGTCATTTGCACATCGCCTTGCAGTCTGTTGGTCCTTATTTCTAGCTGCTCTTAGAAGACGTAAGTTTTCATCTGTTGGCATACCTTTGAACCTCAAGAATGCTGAGCGTTTCTCATCCAGCACAGCAGTCATCTCAGAAGCGTTTGCTTCGAACCAGTCGCTCGTTCGAGCTTTCTTCGGACCGAACGTGGAAAGTGCGACTCGGCATATGCAGCTTTTTATCAATTCCCAGTTTTCTGAAGCCGATTCAAGTGGGGTTGTCTTGTTGAACTCGTCCGTGAAGGCTTTTGCGAATCTCGCAGTTAGATTAGGTTCGCACACGCGAGTGACGTCTATCCTAGGCTTAGCAGACAATTTGGTGCGGTGAAATCTCGTGTGGGGGATCTTCAGTTTTGCACAGACCAGTGAATGATCAGTGTCGCAGTCTGCGCTTTGATATGATTTTGTGAGGAGCACGCTTCCTATATTAGTACGCCTAACAAGAATAAGATCAAGCTGATGCCAATGCTTAGAGCGAGGATGCTTCCAAGAGACTTTATGCTGTGGTTTTGTTTGAAAGAAAGTGTTACTAACACGAAGATTGAACTGTGTGCACAATTCTAAAAGGCGTTGCCCATTTTCATTGGTTTTACCTACACCGAACCTTCCGAGACAGTTTTGCCAAGACTCGTAGTCTGCACCAACTCTGGCATTGAAATCACCCAATACCACTACACAGTTTTTCTGTGGCACGTTTTTCAGGACGGCTGTGAGTTTATGATAAAAAGCGTCTTTTTCAGCAGGCGTCGCAGAGAGCATCGGTGCATAAACGTTGACCAACGTAATGGTACCAGTAATGCACCTCAGATTTAAAGTCCGAATCCGTTCGCTCCCGCTGCTGCTCGGTTCTGTTGCTCTTAATATGTCGTTTCGCACGGCAAACCCAACTCCATGCAGTCGAGGCTCATCGGAACCTCTTCCTTTCCAAAAGAATGTGTAATCACTTTCTGTTAGCTTACCAGTTTCTGGTAAGCGCGTCTCTTGTAAGGCAGCTACGTCGACATTCAGCCTCTTTAGCTCGTTGTTAATCACGGCGGACTTTCTAACGCCTCTGATATTCGAGACCTCGTCATGAAATCCTGGAAGCATGGACCGGACGTTCGAGGTTTCAAGTTTCAGAACTGACATTTGTTGTTTGGTATTTCGATTCGCTGGTGCGGAAAAATACAGTCTGCTTGTCGGTTGATTCCTAATCCCCATGCACCCAATGAGGATAGCAGACCGTGGCGAGACGGCACCTTATTGACTGGGGCTGCCCAGCTTGAGGCGGGCGGTAGCCGTCCAGTGAGACCTGGAAGTCTCTCCCACCGTCGAAAGCAGCCCCAGGCGCTCAGCTCTACGCCAGTCGAGCCATAGCTTTTAACCGGTATCTGCTGCTTCCCGTGTTATTTTCCGTAGAAGCGGAATGGAGTGTCCTCTCCATTTGTGCGTTGTGATGTACGCCAGGGCGGTTCAATATGGAGAACTAGCTGTTGCCCATGCAGCAAGTGCTCCCTCTCCACGGCACCACTGGAACCAAAGTAACAGCTAGGCTGATATGTTTGGACAACGATGCCGTCGCAGGAGCTGGCAGGACGAAGTTGAATAAACTTCGGACTGCCTAACGGGACTCCGGCTCCGGATGTTTCCTCGAGGTTGACTCCTGAAGCCTTTTCCATGAATGGATGTAGCCACAAGGCAGTGGAGGTTTGAGATAAGGGTTTTCCTTCCCCTAGGTGGGCCACCTTCATGAACTAACGAGCTCCACCTGTCCGAAGCATGCTGGTTTTGAAACGCCAGTCAGCCGCCTTCGCCCTTTCTCCTGTCAGTAGAAGCAGTTCCGCCGGGTCACACATGACCACACGTGCATGCCAGGAGCTAGACGTAGTGTTCAGAGGCTATATGAGACGCGGGCCATTGGCGCATTTTTGGAATTGGGAGCTTATCCCCAAAACCGCCCCGGCCGTGACAACCTTGGTACTGATGAGTAGTCGCAAAATATAAAAGATTAGTCAAGTTTGGTGTTGATTTTCTTAGGCAGATGTTGACCATAGGTGTACTTCACAAGCACAAGTGGATTTCATGGTGCACAGCGTCTTAAATGGTTAAACAGTCCTATTAGTCATCTTGAACACGAAGCTTCGAACAGTACTTACAAAGTGAGCTGTCAAGGGCAAGTTCTTCTTAATACGTAAAGTCAAGGCCAATTGCCTTAATATCTGCAATCGATTGGAATATGTTTGGGACCGATCGTGTATTCATAATGCAACGGAATTTGAGTGCAATCGGTTAGAGCAGTTTTTGGGTAACGTTTCACTTCTTACACAGAAGCTTCGTCAGACCAAGGGTGATAGTCAGGACCGGGAACATGATTAAGTAGTAGTCGACCCACCATCACTTATTTGACCTTACCGCTAAACAGCTTATAGTACGCCTACAGTGTGTCACGTCTCGTGGGAATGACCAGGATCAGTGGTCCATTTTCCTCACAGTGTGTATCCACGTCACTCTGATACAAGTTAACACGGTTAAGGTCGGTTGACACAGCGGCCCACATGCGTAAAAGTACATAACTAACGGGGCTAAGGCTATTTTTGAAGAAAAACAAATTCTAACTTAAACTAGTAGGTATAAGGTGAATAAAAAATATTTACTTTCGCATCAAGTGCCGAGCGACAGCTTGTGGAGATTCTGCCCCATCCACCTCATGAACACCAGGCGACCTACCGTGGCAATTTCGACCCCTCAGCATGTAGGGCGTCGCTATACGGTTTAATACCGAGTCTTAATATTGCCAAATGTATAGATCGGACGCTGTGGCCCGTATCTAAAACGTGCTTAGCAAGCGGAATCATGAATAAGGGATTGATATTCCCTCGCATCCCGGGGCTGTCTCCGGACACGCTTTCGGTGTTCTTCGATTCTAGTGTGAATTTCCCTGGAAGTCTGCCGTATGTAAACACCCGTACAGTCATTACAGTTGATTCAATAGATGCTGTTCGTGACGCTAGATAAAGGCGTCTTATCCTTGAGGTGCTTTAATATCTCTTTTGCAAACGTCTTTATACAGCAATAGCGGGATTTACATAGATCGATTCCCAAATTTCAACTCTTTTAGAATGCAACCGTTTTCGATTCGATAAACAATACCCAGTAAACGTAGGCATTGCTGTCGTAGAAGCGTTAGCATGCTCTGTAGAACAGGTTTGAAAACACTTCAGCGTTAGTCAGTTTGTCCATCCACAATGTCCTCGGGAAACGACGGATGCTTCGTAGATGGAAAGCATTCAGCTTCCGTTCGTGTCTTGCGTGGGCGGTCCATGTTTCACTGCCGTATAGTAAAGCATTTAGTACGCACGCGCTGTATACCATCATCTTTGTCTTTACAGTCAGCTTACGGTTACCCCAAACACGAAAGTTCAATCGGGACAAAATGACAGCTGCTCTGTTAATCCGCTTATCAATCTCCGTGTCTAGCGAGAGGTTATCCGCAATGGTTGAACCAAGATATGTGAAATGATGTACTGGTTCAAGCCGACTGTTTTCAAAAGTGGTGATTGGAGGCGATACAATTCGTTTGCCAAGGACTTCGGTCTTGTAAGTCAAGTTTAAACAACCGTAAATGGTGCTTCCTGGATGCCTGACACTTTCCTGTCTAATAATTTATGTATGCATGAATCTCGATGGTAATAGATTACTATTGAAGGTTGATACGTAGTTAACCACGCAGATTAATGAAGGCAATTTTTACACATTTTTTCAATATTCCAAAACAAGCCTCTAGCTTCCGTGCGTGTAGTAATGTTGTTCAATAAATCTTAGATTGGATTTAAATATATGCTTCTAACTTTTGATTGTAATTGACAATCAAGGAAACGTCTCAAGTTGAATGACGCGCAAAATCCTAAGGTAAATCAGAACCCAACGAGGATTTGTCAACAAATGCGGTACTGTATTGAGGCATTCAAAATATAGGAAAAACACCTCAATTATTGGGGTCAACCGGGTTAAATCCTGGTCAATATCAAAAACAATATCGAGTATGTTCCAAGTTATGTACACGAGTCAAAATCAAAGCTATGTTCGAATGTCCGAACGTCCCACGCGATCGAGATTACGACAAGTTGTGTGCGCAGCAAATTAAGGTCAACATGAGCAAAAGGGTTCAAAGTGATTCAAAGTTGTAATGGTCTAAAAAGCATTTAGCTTAACAATAACCATAGGATGGAGTTATGAGGTATATACAATAAAAAAGAACAGGAAAACTCATGTAGTGTAAATCGTATCAAAGTTTGGGTTGTCTCTCAAGTGTTTGTCCAAATTAGCTTTAAAAATATCCAGGTTGGCTGAGTGTGTAACAGTGGAGGGGAGGGTGTTCCATGTGAAAGTTGCACGTACAGCATACGAATATCTTCGACAGTTCAGTCTTGAAGTGGGAATAAGCACTGAAAGTTCATGTTTCCGACTGGCACGGGGTGGCGAGCGTGTGAAAAGTTTGGACAAGGGATGGTTGGGGACGTGCATAATATGGTACATAAGTACGAGGTAACCTCTTAGTCGACGACAGCGAAAGTCGAAAGGATTGAGACTCCTCAAACGTTCTTCATATGGTTTAGCAGCTAGTCCGGGTACAAGCTTTGTGGTTCGGTGGTAAATACGCTGCAGAAGATTGATGTCTTTCTGAATCCAGGGTGACCAAGCCTGAACAGCGTACTCCATCGCTGGTCTCAGATAGGTGTTCGTGATACGGGGCACCGACTGATTGAAGAATCTGCCAAAAATTCGTCTCAATAACGTCAATACTTGTGACGCCTTTTTGTAAGCCGCTTTGCACTGCAGTGAAGTCTTCAGACTTGAACTGGTCCAAACACCCAAATCCTTCTTTTCAGTTGTCCAGACGAGTTGGTGGGACCCAAGAGTGTAGTTGTAATTAACAGTCTTTCCAATGTTTAACACCTTGCACTTTTGGAAGTTGAATGGTAGTTTGTTTCTCAAAGACCAATCGTGCAATGTGTTTAGATCCTTCTGCAAAGTTTCATAGTCATCATTTGTACGTATGCTTCTCCAAAGCTTTATATTGTCTGCAAATAACATAATCTTGCATTTAACACGCTCGGGAATGTCGTTTGCGTAGATCAAAAACAAAATCGGTCCGAGGACCGAACCCTGGGGCACTCCGCTCGTAATTTTGAATGGCTTCGATAAGGCGCCGTCAACTCTGACTTGGGCACTCCTGTCGCGTAAATAGTTTTCTAGCCAAGCAAGAAGTTTTCCTGATATCCCGTGCAATTCAAGTTTCTGGATTAAAATACTATGATTGACGCGGTCGAAAGCCTTTGACATGTCTAAAAAGCATGCGTGGATGGAGTAACCATTGTCCACATACTCAGTCCAGTCGTTTAAGGTGAGCAAGAGGTTAGATAGACATGAGTGATGTTTCCTGAAACCGTGCTGTTCAGTCGCAAGCAGTCTATTGTTTTCGAGGTGATGGGTGATCTTTTCCGCTACAAAACTCATAAAGCGATAAGGTAATGACAGGCCAGAAAAGCAGTGTGGAAGATGATATTGACGGAACAGAAAGAAGCAACACTAGGTACAGCACATTCAATGACTTAATCACCTGGTAATTGAGATTGAAAGTAAAGAATGACTGTTGAAGAGAATAATGCTACACAAGAATAAAGAGGCTCACTCCTCGAAGAGTTGTTTCACATTTGAGAGCGAAGACCACATGCATGAAATTTTTAATGAAGTCTTATATTTCGCGTTTTAAAGTTTATTCAGGATTTTTTCAGAGCTAATATTACGAGTGTTTTGGATAGAAGTTCTTTATTCTCCTATTGTCATTTAACCATGGCATCAAACCATTGATGGTTTGTAAGTAACTAGAATACTTCAAGAAATTATCTAGTTCGATTAGCTGAAATCAATTATATTTCTTGTCAAGGTAAACTATCCGGTGTGATATGAATGCACCGTACTATATAGAAAAATGTACTGCGTGCGAAATTTCTTTTAGGCTGTGGTGTGCTTGAGACAAACACCACAACCATGCAAGTGGTAGTGGAAATTTGTAATGGAACAACGTTTTAATGATTGATACTACTAACAATCTTTTCGGTAGGGTTAAACTCTGATTAGGTGAGCAGAGTGCTTCACTTTAAGCTCAGCCAATACTTGAGTCAAATGAAAGGAATCTGTCGATGAAGACCAATTGATGTAGATGAATATACAATGTGCAACCGAACTCATCGGTAATTTACAGAATATAACGTACGAGGAGCGGATGTTGTTGGCCTCCTTCGGTCGATGTCGACCATGGCTGTATATCACAATCGCATGAATGTTCATGTTCTACAGTTTTTTGAATGACTAAACCGTCCGATTCGGGAGGAACAATATCTCCTGCAGCGCTAGCAACGAAAGTCAGATCTCGGTTGTATTCCATCAGTTGCACGCTGGCGGCGTGATCTGCGTTCAGCAGCCAAGAGCTGTATCTGCTCCTCCCCAGCTTGCAGACGTCGTATTACACAATGTCTCCAATGTGAGCGGTCAACAGCAAGTTCTTCCCAACTCGCCGGGTCGATTCCAAGAGCTTTCATATCTCTTTAGCAAACGTCTTTGTACCGCAAGTGCGGTCTGCCCAATGGTCGAATTCCTAATTGCAACTCACCATAGTGTAGATCTTTCGGAATACGACCATTTTTCCATTCTATAGGCATGACCAAGCCACCGCAGGCGGCGCTGACGTAATAGGGTGAACATGCTCTGTAGACCAGCTTTTGAAAGCACTTCAGCGTTAGTCACTCTGTCCATCCACGATATGTTCAAGATACGACGGATGCTTCGTAGATGGAAGGCATTCAGCTTCCGTTCGTGTCTTGCGTGGGTGGTCCAGGTTTCACTGCCGTACAGTAAAGCGTTCAGTACGCACGCGCTGTACACCATCATTTTCGTCTTTACAGTCAGCTTGCGGTTACCCCAAACACGAGAGTTCAAACGGGACATAATGACAGCTGCTCTGCCAATTCGCTTATCAATCTCCGTGTCTAGCGAGAGGTTATCCGCAATGGTTGAACCAAGGTATGTGAACTGATGTACTGATTCAAGCTGACAGTTTCCAACAGTTATGATGGGAGACGATACAGTCCCTTGGCTAAGGACTTTGGTCTTGCTCATGCTAATTGTTAGACCAAAGTCTTTGCATGCCGACGAAAAACAGTCCATTAGAGACTGAAGGTGCTCCTGGGAGTGAGCAATAAAGGCTGCATCGTCGGCAAACAGCAAGTCACGGATTAGCACATTTCGTGCCTTGGTTTGTGCTCTCAACCGGTTTAGGTTGAAAAGCTTGCCATCATTTCGCGTGCGTAAGTAAATACCTTCTGTTCTCGTCCTGAAAGCGGGCTTCAGAAGTAGAGCAAAAAAAATGCCGAACAGCGTGGGAGCCAGAACACACCCTTGTTTGACGCCTCGGCGAATTTCAAAGTCTTCTGAGCTGAAACCGTTAAAATGGACTGAGCCCTTCATGCCTGAGTCGAACGAAATAACGAGCTTTAGCAGTCTTGGTGGGCAGCCTATCAAATTAAGCATTTTGAATAGACCCTCCCTGCTGACGTAGTCGAATGCCTTCGTTAAATCAATAAAAACAGCGTATAACGGCATACGCTGTTCCCGACACTGGTCCTGAAGTTGTCTCAGGGAGAAGATCATGTCAACGGTTGATCTCCCCTTGCGGAAGCCACATTGAGATTCGGAGTAAATTCTATCAGCTAAAACTTGCAGCCGGATCTGTAAGACTTTAGCAAACAATTTGCCTACAACATTCAGAAAGGAGATTCCTCTGTAATTGTTGCAGTCGCCTCTGTAACCCTTATTCTTAAATAGCATGATGATCTTTGTGTCTCGCATCTCTTGTTGGACACCCCCCCTCCTGCCAGCACTGAA
>JACCGJ010015800.1:0-16813 GCA_013407085.1 Atriophallophorus winterbourni
CTCAGAGGAAGCAGATCAGATCTTGTCACAATCTTCTGGTGATGATATGGCAGCAAACTGGCAGCTTATTCACCATTGTCTGTCCACACTGCAAGACAGATTTGCTCCGTTGGTGCACGTCAAAAAACGCAACAAGCCACAGTGGTGGACACCATCGATCCGCCGGGGTATTAAAATCCGGGACCGTGCCTGAAGAACTTACAAAGCTTCTCAGACACAATGGGCCTGGACAAGGTATAAACTACTTAGAAATAAGGCTGTGGGAAGCCAACGTAAGGCAAAACGTGAATTTGAGGCTCGACTGGCATGTAATATAAGACAGTGCCCAAAGCGTTTCTATAGCTATGCACAATCCAAAGGCAAAACTCGCGATTGCATAGGCAACCTCCAACTGGACAATGGATCTCAACTAGATTCAGATTCTGAAAAGGCTTCGGCTTTTCTCGAACATTTTCGAGCTGTTCATAGGCCTGATCGCCAAACTGATCTCCCGAATATGCCAGTGGACATAAGGTCAGATAGCGTTCCTACCCTCGATGAAATAATTTTCACTGATAATGAGGTTAGGCTTGCGCTTGAAGCAACTAATCCACATAAATCTGCGGGCCCGGATGGTATTCACCCTCAAGTTATTAAGAACCTGGCGCCTGTATTAGCACAACGGGTGGGTCGCCTCTTTAACACATCCTTAAGGTATGGGTATATTCCGAGTGCTTGGAAGCAGGCTGATGTGATTCCTATACATAAAGGTGGCAGTCGATCTTCAGTTTGCAACTACAGACCTGTAAGCCTTACTAGTATCCTTTGCAAAACCCTAGAGAGACTTATTAGGGACAGGATCTGTCGCCACCTTGTCTCTGGTTCGTTGCTAAACTCTGCTCAGCATGGTTTTCTAAAAGGGAAGTCTTGCCTAACGAACCTATTATGTTTTCTTAATGAGGTCACTAGGAGGCTAGATAAAGGCCACCAGGTCGAAGTTCTCTACTTGGACTTCTGTAAAGCCTTTGACTCGGTAAACCACAGGTTGCTTGCAATGAAGATTGGACAAATAGGTATCGATGGCCCTCTAAAGAACTGGATCACAAATTTCTTGAGCAATCGGTATTTTCGCGTTCGCATAGGCAATATGTATTCCGCGAAAGCAGGAGTTGTTAGTGGAGTCCCGCAGGGTTCAGTACTAGGCCCACTACTCTTTCTTATCTTCATCGATGATTTGACAGCCTCGCTTATGTGTCCCTGCTATATTTTTGCAGACGATGTCAAGTTTATCGGATCGCTGAACGAACAGGATCTTTTTGAGGATATAGAAAAGGTCATCAAGTGGTCTTCCACGTGGGATCTACCAGTCAACTTCTCCAAAAGCTATCTTCTGTCCAAAGCTGCAACGAAGCTGCAGGTTGCTGGACCTGATAACATACTGGAGATAACTGGGGTATCAAAAGTCCGGGACTTAGGTATTGAGGTTTCAGCGGACTTTAAATGGGCTGATCAATGTGCAGCTGCTGCACAACACGCTAGGAACCAGCTCTTTCGCCTCCGATCAGTTTTATCCTGCAGGTCCCCGGAGGTTTTCATCCCATTGTATAAAGCGATAGTGAGACCTCATCTCGAGTATTGCGTTCAAGCTTGGTCTCCTTACTTGGAAAAGGACATTGCCACGCTTGAAGGTGTTCAGCGCCTAGCTACTCGTATGATTAAAGGGCAATCTGGGAAGTCGTATGAACAACGACTGTTGAGTCTAGATCTCTTCTCGCTAAAAAGAAGGCGACTACGTGGGGATCTGATCGAGACCTTTAAAATCGTTAGAGGCTTTAGTTCTATTGATCCGGCTGATATGTATGCTCTTGCGCCAGTGGTAGGTACTCGAGGCCATTCACTGAAACTGGCAAAGCAACATGTCAGGTCTAATGCACGTAAGCACTTCTTTAGCGAAAGGGTAGTGAATCATTGGAACTGTCTGCCCGAAGAGGTAGTTTGTTCTACTTCAGTAACGTGCTTCAAATATAGACTAGACTCGATCTGGCGCTCTGTGTTTCCCAATTTTTATCCCTAATTTTATAGTTGTTCTTCAATTTGTCACTGGAACGCACTAATGTCTTTCCTCACCTATTGGGTGAGGGGAGCTTTTCTGTTGATTTCCAATCAAAGTCATACCAGAAGAATATTAAACCTACTGTTCGAAGTGGTGGACGCTTTTTTGGCTTACCACCTGAAGTATTCTGGACGCTCGATCAGCGACTCTGCCACATATCTTTATATTATTTTATATTTGCACGATCTGATACATATATGGTGCCGTTCAAAATAGACAATGAGATGTACAATGCGAGAAGGGGGTACAAGCGTTGACATCATCGTCATCGTTGAACGTAGGCATGATACTACCCGGTTGCCTACACCGAAGTAGGGGAGATTTCGTTTAGGGGGTCCCACCCCGAGCCCTTACCCACAAGGCAGTGGAGCGAGAGAGGTTCGCACCTATCGGTGGCCGGTGACCGACGAAGCGGTTCATACGCCCTTTTCTGGGAATTTCCAGTTCGGAGCCCGATAACCCCGTTGATAGGTTGGTGACTTCAGTTTTTGCATGTGCACCATACAATGTCCTTGGATAGGACAAGGGGCAGTGACTTTTGGAGCGGCGAGTCACATCCGCCGCGTCGTGATGTCATCATTGGATTTTTGTGGCTTTTTATAGGGAGAACGCTTGCCAGGCGAAAACCCACCACACCTCAGACACCACCGCCGAACCTTTCGCTGAGCTCGGAGAACCGAGCCCACCAGCTGCCACATATCGTCCTGTGCAAACTGAACTGAACTGAACTACCTTGTTGACATTGTAACTGTAACGCTTATCACTTGGGGGACGAACTTTTGCACCATGTGGACCAGGTAAGCGACCTCGGCGTCATCGTACAGCAAGACTTGGGTTGTCCCAGCCAGTGCGACAAGGCTGCAAGAACCGCAAACCACAGTGTTGGTCTTCTGAGGCGACTTTTCAGACGCTTTGACCGACGACTCTTCCCACAGCTACTGTCCGCCTACATCCGCCCCCCGCTCGAATATGCAGTCAGTGCGTGGCATCCGTAGCTCCAACAAGACATGAACGCCCTCGAACAGCCACAACGGCGAGCAACAAAGCTTATCAACGGCCTTCAAAACATGTCCTACGAAGAACGGCTGCAGTATAGCGGCCTCTTCTCAATCCGCTACCGACTCCTCCGCGGAGATTTGATTTTGACCTTTCGCATTCTCAAAGAGAATCACCACCCTTGCAAGTCCCTGATGCCTCTATCCAATCGACGTAATCATCGTGGGCACAATCTCAAGATTGCTCATCAGAACAGCCGATTGAACAGTCGAAGGTATTTCCTACCCCTTCGCATATGCCGTGTCTGGAACGCTCTCCCGCCGGAGGTGGTATGTGCTGAGTCACTGTCTTCGTTTAAGCAACGCCTAGACAAACACCTATGACAATTAACTTTCAAGTGACTTTCATTTATCTTTCGCCATTCCGATCTACCCCATTATACTAACATACCACTCACATAGCCATAAACGACTAACACTTTTTCCAGTCTTTTCTCTCCAGCTTACAAGCATCAACGTTGCTCACGCCAACACAACCGTCCGCAAGTCCGTCATGCACTGGAGGACGTGGGAATGTGTCTTGGGCTGACACTTCTCCCTATAAAAAGCCACGAATGTCCAATCAAGGCGGAAAAATACTTTGAGAAGGCCTGGTCGGTTGTTTTTTATCAGTTGGTAAAGTTTCATGCTCCGGTTCTATAGTTAGTTCTACCGAGTGTAATGCTATGGTGCATTTTTGGTTAGCACAATTGGGCCAAGAACGCATCTGAAGGTAGAGCTAGAACACAAACTGAAATTTGCGAAAGCTGCGTACATCACCCCAATTAGCTCGACTAAGGTTGGAACTGTCTGAAGTAGAAGAGTCCGTGCAGCTTCTTGAAATGAGTAAGCAAGTGACGACCTAAGACTACCTCACTTAAGCTAATCATCTAAAGGATCTTACTTCACATGATAGTTCCGATAACGCAGTTTGCCTACTTATGGAGCAGACTTGTTAGAAGCGTATTGTATAAGTATCAGTATCATTGGGCGGTAGTCGACCAAGTTCCCAGATTCTTTCGAGGTGTGCTTGAAAACACCCGCAACTACCAGGATTGATTAGTAGGGAGCACAGGCGTGTGTACCTGTGAATGGAAGATGGGATAGGTTTCATAACCGAAAGGTGAGAAAGTTAATGCATGTTGTATGTCCAATCGAATGAAAAGAGGATGGACAGCATTTTATTTCAACAAAAACGAAACATTGGAAAAGAAACGCTTTTTGTGTCAAAAAGATTTTTCAAATATTTTTGTGGTTTTTGAAATAAATATGGATGGATTGAGTCTGAAGGGTAATGTTTCGGAAAGAGCACCTGCCAACTTTTGTCCAGCCCATGTTCAACATCATCATCATCATCATGAAGCACAAGTCTGGAGCCAGACAAAGTGCCAAGCAATATGAAGCAGTAAAAGCAGATAAGCAAGCGCGTGGAAAAGGGAAAGCAGGCAAGCGGAATACGCAAAAGCAAATGCACAAAAAGCAGCTTGTTTTTGTAGTTTCACTGCATGCGATTTTTTTGTTTTTGTTTTTTTGTGTTTTTATGTAAAATAATACCGGATAAAAAATTATGACACACATAATAAAATACACTGGCGCCACTGACTTCGGTTTGTAGCCATATCGCGTAAGGTTTCCAGTCAACTATTAGGTGGCGCTTTTGGACCCAACCCAGGCCCATGTTGGAACGCATTGACTGAAGTTGCCGAGATTAGTTCTGCGGGAAGTGTGTTCCACGCGTTCACTACACGGATGCTAAAGAAGCGCGTTCTGGATTCCAGCCTGGTGTGCTGTTTACATAGCTTAAGACTGTGCCATTGTGTACCAACCGAAGAAGCGAACCGAAAGAAGCCATCGTATTCGAGACAACTTAATCCTTTGACAACCTTAAAGGACTCTATAAGATCACCACCTAAGTTGCCTCCTCCTAAGCAAGAAAAGTCCTATTGCTAATAGACGATTTTCATAGTTGGTGTATGCTAACCCCTTCTGTCAACAAAGTATTGATCGCTCGAAGCCTTCTTACATGTCTTCGAATATGTCTCTCAGTCTTTGGCCACGTTCCAAATCATCGCAACTAATCGGAGAAAAATTGTAATGGCCCAGACCAACGGTCAATCAGTTCGACTGCATCGGACATTAAAATAATCTCCCATAGACTCTGATGGAAACTTGGTTCCCTAGAACTCAAACCTACGACGCAGACCGCCAGCAGTGCCTGTGATGGTTCCGTACAGCTGACTGGACAGCTGCATTGTCAAATCTCATTCGGAAGCTCAACCGTCGTAGGCACTCATTATGTGTCTAATTCACAACTCAATCTGTTTGGCCTCGGTTGGTTCGATCTTTTCAATTTGACGCCTTCCAATCAGTGCAATTTGCAAGCAACCGAAACACTCCAAAAATAGAGACTGGATGATGCTAGAACATGCAACTGTGTTTACGAACGAACTTGGAAAATGTAACAAGACGCAAGCTATTCTTCATCTCAAATCAGATGCAAAGCCTGTATTTCGACCGAAACGACTTGTTCTTTGGAAACCCACCACTATCCTTTGCCTGTTGCAGATGATTTGTTCACAATGCTCAATGGTGGATTGTACTTCGCAAAGGTCGACCTAGCTGACACCTATCTGCAGATCGAAGTTGCACCTGATTCACGGAACTGCTAACGATTAATACCCACAGGATTATTCTGGTATCAACGTCTTCTGTTTGGTGTGGAGACTGCTCCACCCGTTTTTCAGCAATTGATGGACACCATTATGTCTGACATCCCAGTTATAGCCGCATACCTGGATGATCTACTCATTGTCGTTTCCTCCGAAGAAGAACTCGATGATCGCATCAACCAGACGTTGAAGCGGATCGCTGAAAATGGTTTGCTCCATCACCTAGAGCAATGCCAGTTCTATATGAAGTCAATAAAATACCTTGGTTTCATTTTCGATCAAACTGGACGTCACCCTGACCCTGGCAACATATAATCAAACCAACGGATCTCAACCCGAAAGGACGTTGCGTCACTGCGATCATTCCTGGTGTTGATCAGTTATTACATTGCATTCATGCTATCACTTCGCGCAGAGCGTTCACCACTCAATCGACTTCTCCAGAAAGATGTCCTATGGAATTTGTCACGAGAATGCGAAACAGCTTTTATGAATCTAAAATCAATGTTAACATCAAACATGTTGTTGACGCACTACGATTCTACCTGGGCAGTACACATTGTTGTCGTCAAATAGCCGAATGAATACATCCGAATCTGCACCAATTTATAACTGGGTTGAATACCGCTTTGAAACCCGCCACTATCAATTACCTGTCGCAGATGACTTGTTCACAATGCTCAACGGTGGATCGCACTTCGCAAAGCTCGACCAAGCTGACGCCTATCTGCAGCTCGAAGTTGTACTTGATTCACGAGACATACTTCCACTTTTGTGCGACTATGTCCTCTGGGGATGAATCGGCTTCGTTGATGACACGGATTGATCCGTTATCATGAGGAGTTCGAATTTGGGTACACAGTGGGGTCCCCAGCACCACTTGGCGTTAATGCGAGACAGCTCTCTGAAAACTTTGCACACAAACCAAATACGACATGCAAAACAGCAGGGAGCTGCCGGAAAGAGATGATGTGCACTAACTAACCGCCTACGGGCCTCTGCCTCGGTTTTCTCCGAGCCTTTCCGGCAATCGGGTATCCCACAAGGCCGCGGAGGTTTAAAATCAGGGTGTTCTATCCTCTAGATGGACTCGGTGGTCGCATCAAGCAGACGTTAAAGCGGATCACGGAAAATGGTTTACGCCTTCGCCCGGAGAAATGTCAGTTCTATATGAAGTCAATAAAATACCTTGGTTTCATTTTCGATCAAACTAGACGTCACACTGACCTTGTAAACATAGTTAATCCAGCAGATGTCAGCCCCAAAGGAACTTGCATCACTGCTATCATTCCTGTAGTTGATCAGTTATTATCGCAATAAGGCGATCATACATGCTTTACCATCATTGACTCCAGCCGAATGCAACTGGTCAAATCGAAAAAGAACCATTAGCTCTCATCTTCGCAGTCAAACAATTCCAAAAGTTGATCTATGGCCGTCACTTTGCGTTGCTAACTGACCACAAACCTTTGATTTCGATATTCAACTCGAAAAAGTTATACCAGCACATTCTGCAAACCGGCCACAACGATGGTCTCTAATACTACTGGGATACGATTTCGATATACAATATCACCGTTCCGAAGATTTTGGTCAAGCGGACGCGCTGTCCTGCCTAATCCCTGTTCGTGTTCAACCCGGCGAAGATACAGTCTTCATCGTGCAAGCTATGCAGAGACAATTCGACGACGCAGTGCAGGGATTGCCTGTCAAAGCTGAAGACATCAAATAATGTACGCCAACAGATGAAACATCGTTGCAAGCAATCAACTATACACACTGTGGTTGACCAAAACCTACGTCTGCTTGGGAACTCTCGCTATTCTACCAAAGACGTGAATCCCTTTCAATTATTTACGAGTGTCTAATGTTCAGTGATCACGTTGTTGTTCCAACGGATCTACGCAATCGTGTCTTTCGACATTTCCACAATGGGTACCCAGACAAATCAACGCACGAAGACGATCACGGGCAGTTTCGCATATTGGCCTTGTATGGACGCAGACATTGATCTCTGCGTCAAGTCATGCCGTCAATATCAGCAGGTAGCCAAGATGCCTAATTGTGTACCAATTACACCATGGCCTACGCCAGAAAAACCGTGGCAAAGAATCATATCGATTTGCTTGTCCAATAAACGGTGCCGTGCACCTCGTTGTTTTCGATTCTTATTCAAAATGGGCCCGAAATCATCGCGAAGTCTCTGCAACATCAGCAAAACACGATCAGCGTTGCGCCGTTTGGTTCAGTCAGCATGGATTACCAGAAACGCTCGTGTCCAATAATGGCTGGACATTTTTTCCCGAATTTTGCCGCCGGAGTATTGTGTCACATCTACGGTCTCCGCCTTACCGTCCTCAGCCAGTCCTCTCAGTTACTCCTGAGATCTGCCACCTCCGATACGCTCTTCGAGATTTGAAAACCACAGGATATACTGTATGAAACATTCAACCTTCCAGCACCCGGAGAATATATCACGACTTAAATACTTGTTGACTGAACTCTGCAATCACGTCGCTGGATACTGAAGAATAATAAGTAAAAGCGGGGAGGGAGAGTGGACAGAAAAATATTGAAGAGTAGGGCTAGCAGTAGCTTGTTTTCGCTTACCTACACCGCTGTATGCACCAGGTAATGCGATGTATCGTGCGCGACGGCCCAGTCACTGTGGAGTTGGATTTATTTGCGATATTCATGATGGTATATGAGCTGGGATACTACTATGTCGCCCATACTCAGACAGGAGAACAATTAGTGTTCTCGACCAAAGCGTTTGGATAAAGAGCCTAACCCGCAAGGCAGTTGTCTGAGACCTAGTTCGTCTGATCTCTATCAACCGACCTTCCTACTATGAGTAACTCTGTGCTCGATGGACACAACCCATATAGTTCGATGGGTTACGGAGATACACAAACCATCACATTACGTGCTGTCTATGACTGCGCTGCACTTTGCTTGGATCCAGGCTTGTAATTTTCACAGTTTAGCGTGTAGTTATATCTGCAGAACCGAATTACTGCATATTTTCATTTTTTCTCCGCGGGATTCCTTAGCTCACTTTGTTTAATATTTGGGTGATATTCGCTCAGTATTAAAGATATAAGTTTGTAACATTTTTACTTCGCTTCATCCTTTTGCAGCTTTCGCGGTAGAATGCTTTCCCTGTGCTTCTCAATATAAATTTCCCCAAGCACTCGCGCCCATATATTTACTGTGATATTCTGTTCAGGATGGACCACATTTCTCCAGATATAAAGGATGATGCCCATTCAGAAGACAAGACTGATTTGGATTCTTCGAACACGCTAACGTCTTCTACATCATATGTGGATGAAGTTCTTTATGAAAACCTACCGCTGGAACTGCAACAGCATTTGAGGCACTTATTGGAAAGCAAGCGCCTCATCATCGTACCACAAAATCAAGAAATTAACAAATTAACTGGATATCCATCTTCCGTAGCAGATCAATTACCGAATTCACAGGAACACTTAAATGAGGTTCGTAATGCTTTTTCCATAATTGATCGGTAATACACCTTGTTTAACCCAGACCTGAGTCATGAAGTTTCTTTGCCATGACGTATGGTATGATATGGTGTGAAAGCACAAGCCTGCTGTAGGCAAAATGCGCACAGTCAGAGACTGCACGTGGGCTAAGATCATCTTAAGTTGCACAGGTCTAGATAGATGAAAAAGAAAAAAGAACAGGTAATGGTAGTGATACTCCAGCTTTTTCAGCATGTACATCACTACCTCTAGCCAATCAATTTAGCATGGTGTTAGCCGCACAGCACATCCGTGTCGTGTCTAGGCAGTGTCGTAAAGCCATCGACTACAAGTGTGCTAAAATACGTTAGGATTGCTCAGTGCCGGGGGGATAAATTTAACATGTTTTTGCTGTGTCATCATCATCATCATGAAGCCTGGAGCCATAAAAAGTGGCAAGCAACGTAAAACGTAGTACAGAAATACGCTACGATCGTGTAGTACTTTGTGCTGTGCGGCCAACACCGTGCTAAATTGATTAACCACCGGTAGTGAGCTGCATGCGGAAACGGGCTGGAGTCTCACTGCCATTTCCTGTCCTTTTTTCTTTCTCATATCTGTCTAGGCCTGGGCAGCCTGTCAGTATCTTAGCCCACGTGCACTCGCTGACTGTGCGGCACTTTGCTTGGATCAGGCTCGTGCTTTCATACCATACCATATACGGTACGATCTCACATCGGTGCGTGGTATGGTAAATGATGATAGTGTGATGTTATATCAGTAGTTGTTCGGGTGTGTGCATTAGAGCACAAGCCTGATCCAGGCAAAGTGCCGCGCAGTCATTGACTGCACGTGGGCTCAGATACTGTCAGGTTGCCCAGACCTAGACAGATGAGACAGAAAATAGAAATGATAGTGAGACTCCAGCGTGTTTCAGCATGCATCTCACTACCGGTTGGCAATCAATTTAGCAAGATGTTAGCCACACAGTGCAGAAGTTCTGACCGTCTTCACATCGGCGATTCACCTACACAGGTTTTTATAGGTGAGAGTGGACGAGGAATAGACATCCCTTCCCCGGGTCAGAAAAGTCATTTTTGGAGAAATCGTACATTTCTTCAGATGTATATATGCACGGTATCACAAGCCTGGGCTATGATAGTTTCAGGTTGCACATTCCTAGATAGATAGAAGAGAAAATTGCATTGTCGTGTTCTCACATGCAGCTCAGTACCTTTGACAAATAACGTTAATACTATGTTACCTACGCAGAACTGTAATACAGCCCAACTACACATCCATACACATGCCCGAGTAATTTATAGGATGTTATCTGTTCAGGGAAAAGCAGTCCCGGAAGCGTTAGTCAAAAACATTCAAATTCATCTCAAGCGCGGCTATCGATGTTTCATGTAGGCTTTTTCAAACAAAATCTCTTCAATTCCTGTACTAGTATGCCTTTCTGGTATGAAGGTGTATAGTTTTAAACACAGTATTGTCAATGGGGTCGGAGGAGAAAAATAAATACATCCGGCGTTCTACAACTCAGGATAGAATTAAGACTGGAGACCTCGAATCTAGCTCGTTGTGCAAATAATACGCAATGCGTCGCCCATTTAAAATCAACTGCGATTATTACACCTAAGTCCTTTATTCTAGGAGCAAATTTAAAATCTAGAAGACCGTAACGCACAGTCGCGGGAATTTTGTAAACTGCCGCAGACAACAGATGACATTTATTATAGTTCAGAGGAAGATCCATATCATGTGACCAATTCATGACCTTGTTGATATCTAGCAACAGATAACCATGGTCAGTTGTTCCGATAAATCTGACGTTATCTACAAATATGTAGCAGGACAACCAAATTTAGGATGCAAAATTATCGATAAAGATACCGTGCATGGTGCTGAAGAATAATATGCAAGGTGAATACTTGATCTGCGCATCCAATCCCGGGGCGAATGCTGCATTCGGAGTAGCGGCCTTCAGTCTAGACCACAGTTGTTCAAATTGGACATCATTCCCACCCAATTGCTCAGCGATATCAGATATGAACTTCTTACGTTGGTTTGGGTTTCCTGGGGCTATCAAGCTTAAACGCATTTGGGTTTTTTTCCTTTTGGCACTTCAGCAGGTGAAGTCGGTGCTTTTCGAAAACGAGAGTGCGGTCAGTGCCTGCTGTGTTTCCTCGATTGGACCTACAGCTCAGCACTGAAGACATCCTTTTCACAACTCTCACAATTCACTGCGGATTGAAGCTAATTGCGAGGTAATTATCGCTAAATTGTTGAGACGCGGCTCGGTTTCCTTACCTGTAAGAGAACGCGCTACCTTTTGAGGTCGATGCCTCTTCTTTTGCTGGCTAACAACAGTGTTGTTAGTTTTTCCCCGATTCGTTTCTGCTGTCTTATGTACAATCGCCGGGTAGACAGTATTGATTTGGGCGACATCGCAACTTACGCATAAGATTTCTCGTTGGGTTCCTGCAGTGTCGCGAGTAACTGTTAAACTTGCTTACGATAAGCCTCCCTCGTAACTTCTTTGCATTCTAGACAGACCCATTCGAACCATGTTTTGGCTGCATACACGGTATGAGGGCCCTTTGATATACCCGAGCACTTTTGGTGCGCCTAGCTCCTGTAGGTAAAGCATTCGATTCCTTTGGCTACATGCTTGCCACAGCCAGCCTTCAGGTAGGGGAAAGTAATATGAGCCATAATGTAGACATAGAATACAGATATTTATATTCAAGTAACGAACTGAATATATATGGCAATTTCAAAGAACAGCAAACATTCGAGATATTTTAGCACAGCGTGGGAAATACAACCATGTTGAACGTACAGCCATGACGTCACTATATGTAATCTGCTTTCATACACATCGTGCATACACTTTTGTGTCAGCAAGTTTTTTAATGATTTATAGCTGAAAGTAGATAAGGAAATCGTTGTGCATTACAAGATACGACTATCCATGCAGTTATAACTGTTGCTTTCATGACATCCATGTATGCTTTTTCAAGATTACCAGCCTTAATCCAGGAAAAGTGCCGCTCACTCATTGACTACACTGCCCTCAGTCTCAGAAAGATATTGGAAATAAAATGGCAGTGAGAATCTTGCGTGGCAAATAAATTTCACAATGTGTTATGAGTGCAATACACAAGTACTCAGGATTGCACATCCGTGACATCCAATACACACGTGATGTTACCTTCTCCGAAAAAATCCCGAGGCATTGTAACAGCCCTCTTTTCTAAAACTGTTTGTGAAAGGCGTTCCACAGGCCAAGCGCTGGATTTGGTTGTCAAATGTTCTCTCTTGCATCATCAAGTTTTATTATTCAGCTCAAGGATCGTTGTTATCTCTAAACCCACTCGCGATACTTAATTGTTGTTTGCATTTACCAAGGCTTATACGTTTAAAGGTATTTTTTAGCTTTCGTTTTAATGTTAATTTACTGTCGAAGCTTCTTTTTGTAGGCGCAGTTGTATCGCGATCGCATTTTAGTCCAAATGGATACGTGCTAGTGATGTAGTACTGTCTTGAATCCTGTCGATAATGACAGTAATCGGTAGTATTGTCAAATACACAATACATAATACACGAATGCTTGGCTGTTGTGCAATTATTCTAGTGGGTTTAACGGGCCTGGGGGCAGCTGGTATTTATAAAACTAGAAAGCACAGCAAATTCGTTTGCGTCGCATGCGTTTCGAATGGCACTTATAAATATCAACCAAGTTTTGCGAATGAATAGAGTTGCATCAACAAAATAGCCTACATTATATGCGTCACGAAAACCTTTTCTCCTCACTACCCTTGACGATCAACTAAACCAATCAAAACAACTGCTAAACATGGCTTTGAGTTTTTGTGAGATCACCAACTGCCGCGTTGCTGATTTCTGTATTCCTACAAATCGGAAGTCCAGTGACGACTTAGGTCCGTTAGCTTCCTATTCTCAATCGTAGTTTGATCACATTTATTCATATGTTACTGATTTCGGTGTGAAAGCGAATTTGCCTATTTAGAACCCTCAATGTTTATAGCCAACTCAGCCGATTTCCATTGATAGGCTTTTCTTCATGTATACCACACGGATGTGCAGCACTTCTGTGCTGTGCGGCTAACACAGTGCGAAATTGATTGTCCAGAGGTAGTGAGCTGCATGCTGAAACAGGCTGGAGTCTCACTACTATTTCTATTCTATTTTCGCTTTCATATCTGTCTAGGCCTAGGCAACCTGACAGTATCTTAGCCCACGTGTAGTCTGTGACTGTACGGCACTGCCTGGATCAGGCTTGTGCTTTCAGTCATTATCATCATCGCAATCGAAAACCGCGTTCGCGCATGTAGTGGTTCGCACATTTAATGGTGCGAAAGACAGAGTGCTGTGGCGCAGCGTCCGTTCTCCGCAGCCTATAAAGCTCCGTTATTACTCAGCAATTATATTCTCCAAACAGCTTTGTTATTATCATGCCCTCATGCAGATATCTGATTTTTTCTATCGATCAACTGCTCCAAAATGCTCGAATACTATCCGGTATTTCCATGTGCACACGCAACTCGATGCTGTACATACTTAATGTAACCTTGTTCGGCTTGCTCGATGTGGGGATTAGATGGCTTCGTTGATATCTCAAACTACGCCAGCCCATGCACCTCGATCGTTGCAGATCGTCATCTAGTCGCGTTTACACCTTCGAATGCCGTAGGCTATTCACAGCCCCAAGGGCAAACGCTTCGAGCAATCATGACGAAATTAGTAATTCTGTTGCCGCATTTATGACGGTACCGAGTTGTTAATTTAATTTAATTGCGTAGCGTGACAATACTAGTGTAAGTCAAAATCTCTGAACAGTACTCCCACATATGTCTGACTGTTGATTTCGAAACAATTTATCTCCTGAATGACGTTAGCGTTTTTCATTCGTGACCTCGTTCTTTCATTTGAAATTTTGAGTTTTTTCCCAGTTTTGTGTCACGGTGCATAAGGAAAACTAAGAAACTGCTCATCGATCTTTTCACACGACTTATTCTTGCTTTGCCAGAATGTTGTGTGTCTATGTATTTCTGAAAGCACAATCCTGATCCAGGCAAACTGCTGCACAGTCAGAGACTGCACGTGGGCTGAGATACTGTCAGGTTGCCCAGGCCTAGACAGATATGAGAAATAGAGAACACAGACGGCAAAGTGCTGCATAGTCAGAGACTGTGCGTGGGTTGAGATACTTTCAGGTTTCCCAGGCTTTGACAGATATGATAGAAATGGTAGCGAGACTCTAGCGTGTTTCCGCACGCAGCTCACTACCGGTGGCTAATCAATTTAGCACGGTGTTATCTGTGCAGTAATGAAATACTGCACAATTGCCCATCCGTACCAAAATGTCGTACTCTTATACTGTGTCACGGTCACATTTCTGTTAAAGTATAATAAGCTTTTACAGTGTCATTGTGAATGTCGCCTCTAATGAGCGGTAGCCAAGTTTTCCCGAGAGTACCGCATGCCGTTTGAATTCGCTTTACCCGTTCAATGAGTTCCCGCCTTCACAGTATTTCTATCAATATTGTAGTCTCATTTTGCTATCACCCTACATATAGGAACGAATTCAATGGGAAAACGAGCGGAGCGAACTGCTTGCTCGATTGAATGCTTTGCAATGTACACACGAGCGCACACAATTGATCGACCGTTCTGGCAACTGCGCGTGCAACGGTTACGCGTCCACGCAAGACTCAACCAACGTATCGTCGTTGCACGATACTCAATTGGAGCGGTACGAGAACGAAATCGCTCGTCTCTATCGTATGCTGGAAGACTGTCGTCTGAAGCACAATCTGGGATTACCGGAGGAAGGTATGTAAACGCCAAGCTGAAATTGTTCTTATTAAGTGTGAAACGATTCGCTCCGGTTTTATTGTGTTACTTAGTGTGAGCTCAGATTCAAGCCTGTGTGCGTACCAACAATCCTTACCTTTATGTTTTCACATCCAAAGCTGAAATATATCTCAATTCTGTGGTTTCGGATTATATGCTGTTATCACAATGATTTGCCTAAGGTCAACCACTGAAACTGTTTGTTTGAAGTGGTTTCTGTTGTTATGGTGATTTATCTCTCCATATGCATTATCAATCGAAAGTACTGTTATTACTCACTCGTTTGGCGACTCACACTTGCTTCGCTGTGCATTTTACAAAGCCTAATTTTACTCGCTAGACAATGAACGTTACGCTCGTCTCTTGGGTAACCGGCAATATCACGTCTCATTTTTGTTTACATCACCACAAAACTATTTTTTTAAATTTTCATCTTCGCTCATTGGGTCAAGTATGCAGTCTCTTCTGTGCCACACTCAAAATCGTGCTTTCATTGTTTAAGCTAAATAACGGGCATATTTTTTTCGCAATCAGTCCAATTAACGTCGGACAAATTTGCTTCAACTGAGCCTGTATTTTATCAGCCTATGTTTCTCATCTGTGTATGGCTTCTATCATGTTCAACCTGGGTCTGTTGAAGTTCACCTAAAATCGCGCAGACCTCACAGAACTTTGTTTGGCTTTAGACTTGTGCCTGCCGACTTTTCTAGATCTATCTACCGATTTTTTTATCTTTTTATTTGGTAGGATTTTAGTTTTTCTTGCCGAAATACCTCCACGTGGTGCCAGCTGGGTGGGCTCGGTTCTCCGAGCTCAGCGAAAGGTTCGGCGGTGGTGTCTGAGGGTGTGGTGGGTTTTCGCCTGGAAAGCGTTCTCCCTATAAAAAGCCACAAAAATCCAATGATGACATCACGACGCGGGCGGATGCGACTCGCCGCTCCAAAAGTCACTGCCCCTTGTCCTATCCAAGGACATTGTATGGTGCACCGGCAAAAACTGAAGTCACCAACCTATCAACGGGGTTATCGGGCTCCGAACTGGAAATTCCAAGAAAAGGGCGTATGAACCGCTTCGTCGGTCACCGGCCACCGATAGGTGCGAACCTCTCTCGCTCCACTGCCTTGTGGGTAAAGGCTCGGGGTGGGACCCCCTAAACGAAATCTCCCCTACTTCGGTGTAGGAAACCGGGTAGTATCATGTCTACGTTCAACGATGCCGATGACAACGCTTTGTACCCCCCTTCTCGCTTTGTACATCTCATTATTTATGTTGAACGGCACTATATCTGTACCAGATTAAGCAAATATAATATAATATTCTTACAATGATGTGCTAAATTAATTTGCCAAAGGTACTGAGCTGCATGCGAAAACACGCTGGAGATTTGCAGCCATTTTTTCATTTTCTCTTACATTTGTTTGGGTGGGGGCAAGGTGACAGTATTTAAATTTATGGGTAGTCTCTTGCTGTGCGGCACTTTGCCTGGATCAGGCTTGTGATGTTATACTATAATACTAACACTATACAATGCGTCATTAAACTACCTGACCGAAACTTGACGCGCCTTCAAGCTTTCTCGAATCAACGTTTGCCAACTAAATTCAGCTCATGGGCTACTAGAATAATTCTCAGAATATATATATA
>JACCGJ010015801.1:0-19348 GCA_013407085.1 Atriophallophorus winterbourni
CCTTCGACAGTTTAGTCTCGAGTCGGGAATATGTACCGTATATTCGTGACTCCGGCTGGTTCTGGATGGTAGTCGCGTGAATAGTTGATTTAGGGGATGGTTGAGGGTATGCAGTATATTGAACATAAGTATCAAATCACCTCTGAGACGGGGTAGCAAAGTGCGAATAGATTGAGACTTGCAATACGATCTTCGTATTGTTTGTGCTTCAAGCCGCGCACGAGCTTGGTGGTCCGATTATATATTTTTGCAAGAGGCTGATGTCCTTCTGTAGCGAGGTGACCCAGCCTGAACCGCATACTCCATGGTTGGCCTCAAGTACGTATTATTTATTCGATTAACGGTTTGTTTAGTGAAACTCTGGAATACACGTTTTAGCAGTAGAAGTACTCGTGACGTCTTTTCATAGACAGCTGTGACGTTATGTGACGGTTTCAAAGTGCTGCTCACCCACACACCCAAGCCCTTCTCCTTGTCAGTGCTTTTCAGAATATGGGAACCAAGGGTGTAGGGACTCGAATGTCTTCGCAACAGTCAAACCTGCATTTTCTGACATTGAAAGGTAGTTCATTTCTATCTGGCCAGTCCAGCTAAAGCTCTCTGCAATCCTCAGTTGTACGTACTTGTGTCCACAGCTTGTCTATTCGTGCCGTGCGGTGGCATTATTTTGAGCTCCTGATAATCAGGATATACTGTTTTTACACTTACACGTACGTGGACATATTATACCTTGTTGGACTCCTCTCGAAGTCAGCTTTCTGGATATACCACTCTCGTAGCGGTATTCGATAATACGAGCAAATTCGGATTTATCGTGATTTTCCCATATTGGATCTACGCGTGCAACTCTGTTAATACGCTTCAAGTCCTCAAAGGGATTAACGTCATCGGAAAGATCTTATTCTTCGCCGTCGACTGGTTATATATTCAACGTCGTGAGAGCAACTACCGAAGCGCATCGCTGGAATCAATTCTGACTTTGTTCTTATTATTGAGCAACGCTTTTCGTCGCGCTCACCATTTTCATCATCGATCGCTCGACGGAACCACTGCCTGTGCACACACAACTGAACAGTACTGCACACAACCTTGACCGGATGACCCCGAAAAGGATACAAAGCGCACCGGGATGCATGTGCACGGTTTGCCGAAAGTCGGTAAGTCCTAAGGCGAGGTCTGTCACGTGTTACGCCTGTTTGTTGAAAGTGCATGCGAAATGTGACAAATCGCTGACTTCGGATTTAGTATCGATTATTAATGGAGATGACTGTCCTGGTGTCTGTTATGTTTGTCTGCTTTGCAAGGCCAAATCAACACCGTCAGCCTCGGCGGCGAAAACCCCTGAATATGATATTGAGACCCGTCTAAATGGAATGGAATCCAGTTTAAAAAAACTGAATGAACTGATAATAAAAGTCATAAAGGCACCGTCGTTACCCGACTTAGAGGTTCCTGCCGAAGAGCCGGTAGATAATACATCATACTCGAGCAGGCCAACATTTGCCCAGATAACCGCGCATATGGCGACTAAAACGGGGAAGCGTTCGTTGGGATCAGTGACCCCTCGACATAACGGAACCGAGAAAGGACTCAAAAAATCCACTACTAAAATGACTGAGTCAAATTATAAAATAAAGTCCGCGGGTGTAAACCTAAGCGTTATATGTACAAACGTGACCGAGTCGCAGGAAACGCTGTTTGAAGCTAAGCAAAAACATGACTTAGCTGAGTGGTTTAAAGTCTGCAGTCAGATGAGATTGGCCGCGGTTACACCCTCATCAATAGTTCGATTAAATCGCCACCTGAATTCTCCTCATACGGATGATCCTCGCCTTTAAGAATAACGCTGCAATCTGCGGAGGACGTGGAAAACGTACTCTTAAATGCTTACATTCTTGGAGGTGTTCCAGAGACTAAATGTCGTATCCATGCAGACCTACCATGGTGGGAGCGAAAGTCGTCGCAGAAATCTCGTGAAGAACGTAATCCAAGAAGTATTGTAATTCTTGGTGTTCCAGAAGATGCTGCTGACGTACCTTCTCAAGAAAAGTCTGAGCACGACCACAAACAGTGGAAATATCTAGCCGAAACAATTGGTATTAAAAATACCGTACTTGTGGATGCTTTTAGGATACCGCGATCTGCCAACTATAAAGGGCAAGGTCCTAGCCCTTTAAAGCTAACCTTCTTCACAACCGAAATGACTGATACTATCAAAAGTGAATGGAAAGCTAATAGAAAAAACCTACCCCCAAACGTAAAGTTAAGCTTGCCCAGGATCAAAACCGAAATTCAGCAAACGGATAGTACTGATCAACCTACGCCAAGTGTCACAGTTCAATTGGAACCTCATGCGCCACTTCAAAAAAACGTGAGCATTCCGACTCTGACAGAGTCGGACCCCCAATAACCTCTCGTGATACGAACACTACAAACTTTATTGATTGTTTATATACAAACACACAAAGTCTCTCTAGCAAACTGCTAAACCAAACAGCTTACACCCCGTCATTACTCATAAAAAACACAATTAAGTGCATCTATACGAACGCAAACAGCCTGATCAATAAGCTGCACGAACTCTCCGAGATTTGTGATGAAACGAACCCAGACATAGTTGCCATAACAGAAACGTGGTTCACTACCTCGTTTTCTGATCTAGAACTCTCTTTACCAAGCATGACTTTATTTCGACGTGACCGTTTGAGTGATGGCGGAGGAGCAGCACTCTACTGCAAACAATCATTTATTTGCAGAGTTATGAATGACCAAAATCTGGATATACCCGACACGCTTTGGTGTTCTATAACTCTTACTTCTGGTGACCAGTGCGTTATTGGAGTGATTTACCGTTCTCCAACCGCGAACCTCGACCTGAACAATAAACTGATTACTGCTTTGCAATATGTAACAACGCGATATAACACTCAAATTTTGATAATGGGAGACTTCAACCTTCCTCAGCTATATAACCGTGATGATCATCCACCAGAGACATTTGAACACGAACTTCGAGCAGTCTTGGATTACACACCCCTCTATAACCACGTTAAAGGATTTACTCGTATGAGGGGAGCTGACAGGCCGTCTACCTTGGACTTGATACTTACATCTGATCCTACCGCTGTAGAAACTATCATCTATAAACCGCCGATCGGACGGAGCGACCACGTTGTCCTAGAATTCTACTACGTTTGTAGTGCTAGGCGCAAATTTGACGGAATGAAATGCTTCAGAAAGGTAAACTACCGTACCCTTTGTGCAGAGCTTCAAAGCATTAGTCTCATACAGTTGGATTATTCCGATTCAGACAGTCATTGGCGCTCTCTCCTACAACACCTGAAACTTATATTAGAGAAACATTCAAACCTCGTCCCGAAGAAAAATCCTCGACGTAACAAATTTAAGCTACGTAGCAGGACCAAAAAGTGGATGAAACAAAGGGCAGTAGCGTGGGAGTTTCACAAGGCTACCAACACAGCTGATTCTTGGGCACAATTTACACGACTGAGAAACAAAGTTATCAGCTTAATTCGAGATGATAAACAAGAGTTCCAATCGAAATTGATTACTCAGATGCACCAGAATCCGAAGCTCTTGTATAGACTTGTAAACGATAGAACAAATATTAAACCAGGAGTCTTTGCCCTGAAAACTTCGTCCGGCTTCACAGAATCCGTTGAACAAACCGCTGATTTGTTAGCAGACTTTTATGCTGGAGTATTTGCACCGAAATCCGCAGAGCACGAACAGGAACCAAGCATTCGATATGATCGTCCCACTCTGAGTGAAATAATAATTACTCCGATGGTGGTTGCGCAGCACTTAAGAAAGTTAAACGCAAAGAAATCTCCGGGACCAGACGAAATTTCACCGAAGCTCCTCAAAAGCTGTCATGCGCAGCTCTCGGGACCTTTATCTCGTCTGTTTAGCGAATTGCTTCAAGTCGGAATGGTACCAATTGATTGGAAGCTGGGAATAATTACACCAATTTACAAAAGTGGATGCCGTTCTGAAGTAAAAAATTACAGGCCTGTGACATTGCTGTCTTCGGTTTCGAAGGTTTTTGAGCGCATAATCACTGCAGAAGTAGTGCGCCACCTGGAATCGAACGGACTCTTGACAATTGCCCAGCACGGATTTCGCAGAAACCGCTCTTGTCTAACTAATTTGCTGACATGTTTGGACGACTGGACTAGTGTAGTGGACGCCGGAGGCAGTATTCATGCATGCTACTTAGACATTTCTAAAGCTTTTGACAGAGTTGATCACAACTTACTGCTGAACAAGCTAAAGAAACACGGTATTGCTGGAGGACTGTACGACTTGCTGCGAGACTATCTCAGCAAAAGACATATACGGGTTCGAGTTGACGGTATACTATCGAAGGAAATCGACGTCACTAGCGGTGTTCCACAGGGATCCGTGCTCGGACCGATACTGTTTCTGATCTATATGAATGACCTGCCAACACCACGCGGCAGTAAGATGGTTCTGTTCGCAGATGACATAAAAATATGGAAAAAAATCAGCACTGCCGAGGATTGCAGTGTGCTTCAAAGTGACTTGGATGCTGTGCAAATGTGGTTATCTGAAAATAACCTACCGCTAAACATGCAGAAGTCTCAAATCATGCACATTGGTCGTGTGCTAAGCTTTTCTCATTCATACAAGCTTGGCAACATTATCCTGGAGTACACCAAACAAGAAAAAGACCTGGGTGTCTGGATTTGCGGTAGCCTGAAAAATGGTCTACAATGCGAAGCCGTTTACAAACGCGCGTCTCGGATGCTCGGTGTGTTAAGGCGGATATTCGGACGTTTTTCCCAGAGATGTTTTTCTCTGATGATGAACACGTACATACACCCGCTTACTGATTACGCTTCACAAGCCTGGACTCCATGGCTTCAAAAAGACATTTCACTATTGGATCGCATACACCACAGAGCCTCAAAGTTGGTCATTGGGCTCGAAAACCTACCATTCGCTGACCGGCTAAGTAAACTGAAGCTGACGACGTTTGCACAAAGGAGACTGCGAGCCGACCTCCTCCTCACATTCAAAATCCTTAACAGTGTTTCCCACCCTTTGGATATACTATTTCACCGACGAACATCCAGCAACAACCGCGGTCACAACTGCAAGTTGGAAATACCCCACTCCAATCAGAACTGCCGCAGGTATTTTTATTCTGTGCGTATTTGTTTCGCTTGGAATTCCCTGCCAGCCGATTTGGTAAGCTCAAACACTTTTTCTATATTTAAATTAAAACTAGACGATTTCCTGAGAGCCAATCCAAATTATGCCCCGAACTATTTATAATCTATCGTTACCAGAATTATTTTGATTTTGACATTTTTCTACACACATATACACTTGTACCTATAGTTCAACTGCATGGTTATTGTAAAGTAATTGCTTTTTCAACCATAAAATCTTGAATCTTGAATCTTGAATCTTGTGTCCACAGCTTGATGTCATCCGCAAATAACAAGATTTTGCAGCGAACAAGTTTAGGTAAGTCGTTGACATACATCAGGAAAAGAAGTGGTCCAAGCACTGATCCCTGCGGCACCCCACTCGTTACTGCAATAGGTCGTGACAAAGCACCATCAACCCTTACTCGAATGACACGGTCGCGGAGATAATCCTCAAACCAGGCTAGTAATGAACCCTTGATTCCACATAGCTCCATCTTTTGTAGTAACAGACTGTGGTTGACAGGATCGAATGCTTTTGACATATCAAGATAACAAGCGTGTAATGTGAGACCTTTGTCTACAGCTTGTATCCAGTCATCGAGGGCGAGCGGAAGGTTTGAAAGGCAAGAGTGCCCTTTTTCTGAAGCCGTGTTGTTCGACTGCGAGCAAGCAATTGTCTTCCAGATGTTTTGTGACTCTGTTTACTACGAGGCGCTCCATCACTTTAGAGATCACCGGTAGTAGTGTAACTGGCCGATACTTGGATACTTCGGAACGGTTTCCTCCTTCGTGGATGGGGGTAATGATGCCATTCTTTCAATCACAGGGAACAAAACTTTGGGTTAAAGAGAGGTTAAACAAGTATATGAGAGGCGTACACAAAGTGTAAGCACAGTTTTTAGCATTGTTTGGAATATTTGTAGCTCGGGTCGTTGTTGTAGCTTACTTGAATTTGTTCTCCGAGCTTGTTGATTTTGCATCGGACGTTTCGTTGCCAGACTAGGCAACATCTTCAGCGATTGTTGGCAAATTGACTGCTCGAAGTGGCACTGACGATGGTATTTGACCGGCCGACCACTGGTCACGTGATCGCATGTGATTGATTGATTGGCTGCTTTTTCAGTTCTTCGTCTCAGTCGCATCCGTGCGTAGATGTCGTCCAAGCTCACGTGTTCGTTGATCGATCGTTCACCGGAGTGCCAGGCTTCGATGAACTCTCGTGCTGCTTTGTTATTAGCTCGGCCCAAGATGTGGCAGTTATGCCAGTCCATCTTGTGATCTTCGTTGTCGACGTGCGTTGAGATGCGAGACTTGGTGTCGTGACGTCGTACGGCCAGTTGTTGCTCATGGATTCGATCAATCAATCACATGCGATCACGTGACCATGGGCGGCCGGTCAAATACTATCGTCAGTGCCACTTCGAGCAGTCAATTTGCCAACAATCGCTGAAGATGTTGCCTAGTCTGGCAACGAAACGTCCGATGCAAAATCAACAAGCTCCGAGAACAAATTCAAGTACGCTACAGTTTTTAGGAATCAACATGGTAATTTCGTCAGCTCCGGGAGATTTTCTCCTGTTGAGATTAAGCAATGTGAGGAGGACACTCTCCGAGGTAATAGTTACTTGTTGTAAAACAGTTTCGGGAGAGGTAACGGTTTTTCGTGGGCTGAAGACAGTGGCGAAGAAATGGGCTAAAACTTCGGCAGATTGCGATGCTGTGGTTGTTGTTCCATCACGTGTCTTTGGAGCAGCAACTCCTGGTTTCACCCTTGAGGTAGAGACATACCTTCAATGGCAACTTCATTGTCTATTAAAGTTGGATGAAACCACGTCTGGCGAGTGTGTGCTGGTTAGTTCAGTCAATTCGTGTAGTTTGTTTGTCAAGCATTAGGCATTCGTATACAAAAATTTGACAGTCGATGTTGACAGCAAAGACGGTTCATTTGAGCAGGTAATTTGAGTACGTGTCAAATATGGTGGGTAAATTACATCACCCAGTAATGACGGGGGTTTGTTTGTTTTTTGGCCTCCTTCGGTTGATGTCGACCATGGATGTACATCACAAACGCGTGAAAGTTCAAGTTTTTGCAGCTTTTTGAGTGACTAAACAGTCCGATTCGGGAGGAACAATCTCTCCCGCAGCGCTGGCAACGATAGTCAGAACTCGGTTGTATTGCGTTAGTTGCACGTCGGCGGCGTTATCTGCGTTCAGCTGCCAAGAGCTGTATCTGCTCCTCCCCAGCATGCAGACGACGCTTTACACAGTGCCTCCAATGTGAGCGGTCGAGAGCAAGTTCTTCCCAACTCGCCGGGTCAATGCCAAGAGCTTTCATATCTCTTTTACAAACGTCTTTGTACCGCAAGTGCGGTCTGCCCAATGGTCGACTTCCTAGTTGCAACTCACCATAGAGTAGATCTTTCGAATACGACCATTTTCCATTCTATAGACATGACCAAGCCAGCGCAGGCGGCGCTGTCGCAATAGAGTGAACATGCTCTGTAGACCAGCTTTTAAAAGCACTTCAGCATTAGTCACTCTGTCCATCCACGATATGTTCAAGATACGACGGATGCTTCGTAGATGGAAAGCATTCAGCTTCCGTTCGTGTCTTGCGTGGGTGGTCCAGGTTTCACTGCCGTACAGCAAAGCGTTCAGTACGCACGCGCTGTACACCATCATTTTCGTCTTTACAGTCAGCTTGCGGTTACCCCAAACACGAGAGTTCAAACGGGACAGAATGACAGCTGATCTGCCAATTCGCTTATCAATCTCCGTGTCTAGCGAGAGGTTATCCGCAATGGTTGAACCAAGGTATGTGAAATGATGTACTGATTCAAGCTGACAGTTTCCAACAGTGATGATGGGAGGCGATACAGTCCCTTGGCTAAGGACTTTGGTCTTGCTCATGCTTATTGTTAGACCAAAGTCTATGCATGCCGACGAAAAACAGTCCATTAGAGATTGAAGGTGCTCCTAATGACGGGGTGTAACCGAAGTTATTGGTCCGGCTCTTTGGATGGTAAAACATGTGTGCGTCTTATTGTTCGCCGACGGCTTGAATCGACAATTAGTTTTCGGTGTGAATTGCTCAGTCCGACTCGATTTGAGCCGGACCTACGACGTTTTTTGATGCATTGATTTCCTCCATTTGGATGGAAACGCTGCTATCCGCTATCTCCGAACGGGAGAGTGTTTGACTTGGTTTGGGTGGGCTAAGTCTAACATCCTTGGGTAGTGTTCCTTTCCCTTTTGTCCATTCCGACCTTACTATTTCAGCCATAGCGCTGGTCAAGAACGTAATCTTCAGAGGTTTCGGTCCATCCCCCTTATATTTTGACGAAAAAGGTGCTCGAAAAGTGTCCACAACAACGGCATTAGAAATATCGAGAGAACACGCAATGTAGCGCCATTGTTTGACGTCGTGCTCTACGGTTTCCTGATTCAATGCTCTAGAAGTATATTCTGGTACACCATGTAGAACTATACTTCGCCTTTGATCACTCGGCTCATCATGTGTTATGCGAATCGTATGCGTACGCTACAAGCGTATGACAGGTTGACCTCAGGGATGAATCGAGACACAATAGATGCGCGTGCCTTCAACACGTTGGCGCTTACGCGGTTAATGTTGGGCCGATGACCTGAGTGTTGCGATAAGTGTCCACTTGTTCACTAACTGCCATTTCCCTACCACTCCCGCTACAATAGCAATGCAGTTTTATTTCATAAGATGATCATTTTTATAAATTTTGAATTGGTTATATTAAAAGTAATCCAAAGTTTTATTGATCTAAAAGCAAATATAATATCGCAACCATAGTTTAAAATATAGGGAATGCATAAAAACAACAAAATTGTTTATGAATACGAAACGTCCGCTTGTGTATTAAGGTACGAGGTAGGATTTGGTGAACATCAACTTGTCACTATCACCTTTGAACATGAGCAGGCTTATTGAACAAGCGCTAAGTGAGGCAGAGAGTTCCATATAAAACAAACTCTGACAGCAGAGAAGATCCTTCGACAATTTGATCTAGAGTGTGGATCAATTAACTTTCAACAATGAGATCTGTTGTCAAGTATTTCATGCAGATAAAATAGGTGTTCAAGAGGGTGATCTACTCTCACACCTGATACGACGGCACGAAAAGACAAACAGGTTCAGATTTGCAATCCTCTCCTTTATGGTCTGTTGTATCGCCATGACACCATTTTTGTAGCGCGATGGTATAGGCGTTGCAGCACGGTCATGTCCTTTTGTAACCACGTGGAACATGCTTGAACATCATTCTCGATTGTTGGCCTGATATAGGTGTTAATTATACGTGGGAGTATCTGCTTTGAGAAACGACCAAAGATCCTTCTGAGCAATCCTTAGCTTTGGAAGGACTTTTTGTATACAACAGAACAGTGCCGTGGAGACTTCAGGTTACTGCTAATCCACACACTCTGTTATTTTTCCTCCGTAACCAATGAAAGCGTCTGAAATCCCTGCGAGTATGTTTTACATTTTTTGATTTTGAATGGTAGACAGTTTCGGGAAAAAACGTGTAAAGTGCTCCTTCGTATCTGGACATTTTCACCGTGTGGTCGCATTATTTTGATATCCTGATTATCAGGATATACTGTTCATATACTTACACCTACGTGGATATTTTATACCTTTTTGGACTTCGATCGAAGTCAGCTTTTTGGATATACCACTATCCTAGCGGTATTAGATAATTCGAGCTAATTCGGATTTCTCGTGATTTTCCCATAATGAATCTACGCGTGCAACCCTGTTAATACTCTTCAAGTCCTCAAAGGAATTAACGTCATTGGAAAGATCTTATTCTTCGCCGTCGACTGGTTATATATTCAACATCGTGCGATCAACTACCGGAGCGTTTCGCCGGAATCAATTCTGATTTTGCTGCTTTTCGTCGCGTTCACGATATTCATCATCGATCGTTCGACAGCACCACTGCCTGTGCACACACCACTGAAAAGTAATGCACACAATCCTGACCGAATGACCCGAAAAGGAACAAAGCGCACCGAGCTGTATGTGTACGGTTTGCCAATAGTCCGTAAGTCGTAAGGCGAAATCTGTCATGTGTTACGATTGTTTTTCGAAAGTTCATGCTAAATGCGACAAATCGCTAACCTCGGATTTAGTATCGATTATTAATGCAGATGTTTATCCCGGTGTTTGTTACGTTTGCTAAGCTTGCAAGGTCAAAAAACAGCGTCATTCTCGGAGGCGAAATTCCCTGAGAATGAAATTGAGACGCGTCTAAATGGACTGGAATCCAGTATGCAAAACCTGAATGAATTGATAAACAAGATCATATAGGCACCATTGTTGCCCGACTTAAAGGTTACTGCAAAGGAGCCGGTAGAAAATACATCATACTCGAACAAGCCAACATTTGCCCAGATAACCGCGCAGATGGTGACTAAAACGGGGAAGCGTTGTTTGGGACCAGTGACTCCTCGACTTAACGGAAACGAGAAAGGACTCAGAAAAATCGCTACTAATTTGACCTACTCAAATTATAAAGAAAAATCCGCGGGTGTAAACCATAGTGTTATATGTACAAACGTGACCGAGTCGCGGGAAACGCTGTTTGAAGCTAAGCAAAAACATGACTTAGCTGAGTGGCAAAAATTCTTTAGTCAGATGAGACTAGCCGCAATTACTCCTTCATCAATAGTTCGAATAAACCACCACATTGTGATCCTCGTCTTTTAAGAATAACGCTGCAATCTGCGGAGGACGTGGAAAACGTACTCTTAAATGCTTACCTTCTTAGAGGTGCTCCAGAGACTACATGTCGTGTCCATGGAGACTTGCCATAGTGGGAGCGAAAGTCATCGCAGAAATCTCGAGATGAAAGTAATCCAAGAAGTTTTGTAATTCTAGATGCTGCCGACGTACCATCTGAAGAAAAGTCTGAGCACGATCACAAACAGTGGAAATATCTAGCCGAAACAATAAGTATTAAAATGCCATACATACTACCTGTTAAACAAACTAGCTGAACTGAATGATCTCTGCAATCAGCACTAACTAGACGTCATAGCAATAACTGAGACATGGTTCCAACCTCACGTGAGCGATCGCGAGGTCTCTATTCCAAACATGACCCTGTTTCGGAGAGACAGCTTAAGAACAGGTGGTGGAGTATCTGTTAACCACCATGAACGTTTATACTGTACGGTAGTTACAGATACTGAACTCGATCTGGAAGACAGTTTATGGTGCAACTTGAAGCTCGACTCAGGCGACAGTTGCATCGTTGGTGTAGTTTACCGTTCAACATCATCATTGGATGCTTATAACGAAAAACTCTTGAAATCAATGCTCTGCGCCGGAAAACAGCTCAATTCGCAATTTCTGATTATGGAAGACTTCAATCTGCCTCAACTATATAACCGAGTATATCATCCACCCCTATCCCTAGACTACAAATTTCGTGAACTGTTCGATTACATCCCCTTATATAATCATGTTTTCGATTATACACGACAACGAAATTCGCAACAGACTTCTGTTCTAGACCTAGTCTTAACGTCCGAAGCCACAGCCGTTGAATATGTTCAATATCACCCTCCGCTGGGTCGAAGCGACCACCTCGTTCTGCTATTTCAATACGTGTGCAACGCCGGTAGAATTGTTAAGCAAAAAAATCGAAATTTAAAAGTGGATGACATTTGTTTGATGGAAACAATGGTAGCTTTCGATGAACATAATATAAATTTCAGTGATCCGGATTCGCATTGCAAAACCCTGACAGATTACATGATCAACATGATACATTTCAATTCTAAAAAATGTCCCGAAACATAATAGCAAAGAACCACACTACAGAATTCGCAGTAGGACTAGAAAATGGTTGACAAAGCAAAATTTGGCATGGGCTATTCACAGGGTCTCCAGAACTGATTCGACGTGGGCAAACTTTCGCGAATTTCGAAATCAAGTCACAAATCTCATCCATGAGGACAAACAATATCACCAACTTCAGCTGGCGGTAAGAATGCAGCGAAATCCCAAACTGCTTCATGGAACTGTTAACAACACTACGAAGCTGAAACCCGGTGTTTTTCCGATCATGACAGATAACGGACTAACTGATTCTGTGCTGGAAACCGCTAACGCTCTAGCCAGTTTTTATTCAGGACTTTTCACACCAAGGATGAATTACAGCGGTCAGAATTGTCAGCACCAATTGTGCCTGAAATTATATGCGATATATGCATCAGTTCGGAAATAGTGCAGCACCACCTACGCAAGTTGAATATCAACAAGTCCACGGGAGCTGACGGAATCACACCTTCAATCCTAAATGTAAGCGGCAGTCAACTGTGCGAAACACTTTGTGATTTATTTAATCACTCCTTGAGGGAGGGTGTTGTACTTAATGACTGGAAGCGGGGAATCATAACACCCATCTACAAAGGTGGAACTCGTTCTGACCCAGCAAATTACCGTCCTGTTACACTCCTTCCAGTGATCTCAAAAATTATGGAGCGAATTGTGTGCGAAAGAATTGTGAGTCATCTTGAAGCCCAAAACTTGTTGTCTAGAGAGCAACATGGATTTAGGAAGTCTCGTTATTACTTGACTAACCTACTGGAGACGCTGGATGACTGGACGCAGGCAGTGGATAATGGTGGTTGCGTGCATGCATGTTACTTGGACATATCAAAGGCGTTTGATCGCGTGGACCATTCTATACTCCTGCGCAAGCTGCACGATGTTGGTATTAATGAGTGCCTTCTTGCCTAGCTGAGAAGTTACCTTCTTGATCGCAAAGCAACTGTACGTATCGATGGTGTGATGTCTGGGGAAATCGAAGCCACTAGCGGTGTCCCACAAGGTTCGGTACTTGGTCCGGTTCTCTTTTTGGTCTACATCAACGACCTTCCGAAACTATTCACAGCCAAAATGGTTTTCTTTGCAGATGATGTTAAACTTTGGATGCGAATCACGTCAAGCCTCGACTGTTTGCGCTTACAAAGTGATTTGGATATATTGAACAGCTGGTCGGAGCGAAATAAACTTCTATTCAACTTCCGAAAGTGTGAAATGTTGCAAATAGGCGAAGATTTTCCATTCTCATACAACCTTGGATCAAATAAACTGGAATGGACAACCAATGAAAAAGTCCTCGGCATATGGATAAGTCTTAAGTTTAGCATGCAATGCGAAGCAGCGTACGACCCAGCTAGTCGCATGCTAGGTATGCTTCGGCGTATTTTCGGACATTTTTCCCGTGAATCATTCTCCATGCTCATAAATACGTATATTAAACGTATATTACTCCGTGCAAGCTTGGGCACCGTGACTACAAAAAGACATCAAGCCGCTCGAGAGCAACTAAAATGGTTGCCTGCCTCCGCAACCTACCATATGAGAATCGACTTGAGCATCTTAATTTGGATACACTGCTTCACAGACGGGTTCGATTTGATCTAATCCTAACTTACAAAATAATGAACTCAAAGGCGCACCCTCTGAGGCATCTATTTCTCCTCCGGTCAAGCCATGTCACACGTACTCATCCATTGGCATTTGATATCCCACCCGAACTGCCATCGGTTCTTCTATTCGGTGCGCGTTTGTTACTTATGGAACTCCCTACCCTCAGATGTTGTCCAATCATCTAGTGAAAGGATTTTCAGGAACAAATTGGATATATATATATGCAAGATTCAAGATGCGTAGTAATTCCACCGTACATCCCATTTATATAACATGATTTTTTTCCAAACGAATATTTTTTACCCATCATACCGCCACAATACATGACATGTTTTTGTAACTACAAAACTGTCGATCTTCCTAATGACTCTATTTATTTTGTATATATACTTATTGTTCTTATACGAATATCCTTTGGCGTTGTACAGGTACGAGCTTTTTTATACCATAAATTCTTGAATCTTGAAGCAAAATCTATGTTGAATTGTTGCTTGAGACGCCTATATTATTCAAAATCAAGGTACAGGTTCACTTCCTCTACGATCCTACATTATATGAGTTGCAGCGAAACTCCATAAGACCCAATAGTTTTCGGCAGAAAATGCATTTAAATTTCATTGGTGACACTAGCAAGGATAAAGTTACACCAATCTATCCGGATCTATCCAAATCAACAAACTGATTGGAATAGTCACATACCAAATTTCTCATGTGAAAAATCTCCATCTTAGATAATTGTACACTACACTCCCACGCAATGCTCCCGGTACTGCAGCCTCAACCTCTACAGAACAAGAGCTATTCAGAAAAGATAACGCATGCAGACTAATCGGGAGTAAAATACTCGTGTTACTGGTGAAGATCAGTTTTAATTGAACTGAAACGATTATGTTGTGATCAACCACATTACAGTGCTCACTCAGTCTGTCTTAATCCTTGTAAGTGCATACTTTGGACTACTGTTTTTGATCGAATTTCGCGTATTCATCTTCTCAACAATATCGATTGTAGCGCACGTTTCAACGATTACAACAGATAGATCGAACGTAAAATCTCAACCTTGATTAAAGCTGTCGCCATTATGTTCAAACTGAACCCGGTGACAATCCGCTCTACCGTATTCACGTAAATGCATTTCGTTAACAAAGTTTGTTTTGTTGAACAAAAAGCGATTTTATTGCAAGCATGGGTAAACATTAATTTATCAGCATATGAAAGCAGTTTAAATGCAGCAATGTTGATTGCTCAGCGAATTCACCAGTGTGCTTGAACCGGATTGGCACGTCCAGCAAGCAGCCTGGCTTTGATGGCTCTAAATTGCTTCATCAATTTTTCTCTGAACACAACAGCGAAAACCAACAGCGCGACGAAAAATAAAGCTGCAATTGTGATTGCTGCAATTGCACCTGCGCTAACTTTTGGAATCCGGAATTGAATAACTGGTGACGTCGCTCCGGACGATCCAGTCACTTTCAATTCTACGTGCAATTCGTAGTCAGTACCTGAAAGGTAAGTGTAGTTTTTTTAGGATTTCAGATGCATTATTATGCATATTATTGAAATATGGCTACGGATCCCAGATGCTTAGGTTATAATACCAGTTAGATCATTAGGTGATGGTGATTAAATAATATATAATAGTGAGGTGCTTCGCCAATTATTGTATCCAATCATATGCGCTTCAATTCCTAAATATTTTGATTTTTTGATTTGTACAAATAATTTTATTCCAAATAATTGTGTTTTGATTATCAAGTCTTTCTGTTTGCAAATTTGTTTGAAATTTGAAGTCATGTTCAATGATGATGTAATACATTATAATTGGATTCTGCAACACTGGTTTCTATATTGATGTCATCAAATTTGTATGCTCCATACGCGGACGATATGTGAAGATGATTTAGGAAAATAAACAAATTAAAAACACCGCGAAATTCAATGTTGCGTATATATCTTTCATGAAGGACGTGAAAATGGTGCCGTTGAAACTAACCGGTTTGCAATTTGTCCGTGGTCACACAACGATCGTTACATGAAAATTGTTTGACCGAATACACTCCATTCTGCGCCAAACGGTAGAACAGATTGTAAATAAAACGGCATTGACCTTCTGGTAAGTTCAGAATTTTATTGAGGTTACCCTCCTCGAGGCAGACTACAACTGTGTCGCCTTTGGCCTCCTTGGTTGTGAATTTCAGAAGCTTCGATTCTAAAATGCATTACTCAGTTTACTATTCAATATCAGGAAAAGGTATATGATTAAACTATAATAGCTGCATCTATTTATTTAGTAGCATGATATTTGTTGGATAAGCACAAGTTTTGAAGAACTCAGATTTAAAAATAACCCTACTAACGGTAAGCAACAAACTGGTCGTTGCAATGGAAATCATATTTAGTACAAGAGAAACTAAACGGTTAGAATTCTTAATTCCATAATAATTTGCATCTGTACATGTTGTGCCTATCAATAGAACGATTATAAGAATTCCATTCGCAGAACAAGTTTTCGTGTTTGTCATAACACGTAACAGAAAATTGTCACGCGTATGCGGATCCTGATTTTACTGTCCCTACCTAATGAGTGCAAACAGCACGAAACCGGTCGTGGGAAGTTTTGTATGAAGGAGATGCATGCAAATGTGTTTTATGTCACCTTTCTAGCAATAGTAATTAAGATATTTATTTATTTATATTTTTGTTCATAATTTGTTAATTTGTAATCAAAGATTTTGAAACGGCATATCTGATCCACGTTTGCCCTATTGTATATGGTTCTTTCAAGTATGTTGCACTAAAATGCTGGAATTAGTAATAAATTTAATTTAATAATATCAATATATCCCAAAATACAAGGATTCCCTAAACTGTGTAAATCTTGTTTTGTATTTCAAACCAACTAACCTGGAATAATAGTGAGTTCCAACGTCGAACCGATATTGTTATTTTCAGCGTCGATGCATTTATACTCTTCGACCGAATTCATGTCCATATCGCGAATGGAAAATGAATGGATATCACCTTGGTTTTGTGGGACAGAATTCCTATAAAATCAGATTAATGCAGCATTATCACGTTTTCATTTTATACTTGTAAATTGTTAAAATTCATTTCCATTCGAATAATGATAGTGAAAATACCGTGAACTACCGTAATAAACGATCTAGACACATCTACAGTATATGAGTCTTTTTTTAATTATAGCATTTATATATTATTATTAGGTATTATTATTTTTAAAAAACGTTAGAATTGCAACGAATTATTGGCGTCATTTCTTTCTCATTATATATTGCAGAGACATTCCAGTCAATCACAGGTGCTGCATTGCACCGATCTGAGGATTTAGCAAAATAGAAAATGAAGATTTATCAAAATAATTCATTCATCGAAACAACGGATTGGCTTTTTTAATGACAGGATACGCATATGCATTACAACCAGGAACTGGAATTCATTATTTATGAGGGCTAATCATGATTATTTGAATGACATACAAAACCCTTTCATCTAGTACAACACTGGAGCAAGAAGACAATCATAATCTTAGTTAACTCCGATTTTTTAAGTGTTGCGTGAGACATTTTTAAACCTTAACATCATAAAGAACTTGAGGATATCGGTTGCTTTTGATGGATCTGCATTTTGTTGATGTGAGCCTAAAGTGTCTAGCGCACCGATGGCTTGAGATGAAACCGTGAACACAACATTTATTGGCAAATGAGGAGGAAGCAGGTGTTTTGTACATTGTTATATATACGTGATCGACGAATTTGCTATGTCTTATGTACGTGGAAGTTTGTGATAATGCCCTCAACGTTGAAATTGTCGATCTCAGGGATGAAACACTAAACAATCTTCCAGGTGATGTGAAATTCTAGGGGCGTTGTTAATGCGCAATTGAGTGCTCAAATTCCTGTGCAAACAATTAGACGGACAATTAAACATGAGATCAAAAGATCACCATTGTAACGATCGGCATGGCTGTTGCAATCAATAACAACTGGAAAACGTAGCAAGCAAAACTTTCACTAGGCGTAAGATTAAGCTTGCTCAGGTGTGTCATCTTGCTACCACCCACAGAATCATCGCAGGCGCAGCTTGATAGCAAGCTCGATGCTGTTCGTCACTCAAGGTGCAATCCTTGTTAATGCTGGGTTTATCAAAACCAATTATTTTCGCTGGTTATAAACGCGTTTTCATCATTTAACAAGTATACGTCACTAGGACGTTTTGTTGTTAATGTTGGGCTCCTTCGCTTGATTTCCACCGTGAGTGTACATCATGAGCGCATGAAGAGTTCATGCTCCTCAGCTTTTCAACTGACGAGTGCACACCAAATGCGAAAAACAGAATTGAGGCTAACTTGGTACGTTACGAAAGCTTTCAACAAAATAACAGTATTACGGAGTGTGTTGTTTTGAAGAATTTAGTAACATACATTTAACTACATCGAAAGTTTCGATTTAGACATCCAAAACTTTTATCCCGCAAAAAGGTGTTGACCTCAGTTATTTTGTTCAAACATTTATGTCATGCAAGCCCATCCTCATAATCAGCGTGCAATCTTGGAAAATGGGATTAAATTCGTGCACTAATAAGAACTAAAAGCTGATACATGGATGGAAAATTCAAAAAATCCCATGGTTCATGCATATTTTAACCAATAATTCAAAGTGATTCAATCGATTGGGTGAATATATTTTTAGTTTTCCCGAATGTTCATTGACATGTATTTTCATCAGAACATATTGCACAACCGGCTTCAATCTGATTGCACCCTTGAGCTAGGACAGGACGATCAGGATCCGCATGCGCTTGAAGTAGTGGAAGAATGGTAAAAACATTGCGCTGTTATGCCAATGTTGACTTAGCTCGTTACGAACAACCTGTCGAATCACGTTCTGAAAAACGTGGTGTTGGGAGTTAAACCCATGATCGCGAACACAAATGTGCATGGCATGCGTTTTTAAGTGTTTATTTCAAGAATAACGTGTAAAATTTAGCAGCTAACGTGCGTTTACCTGACAAGTGTTGCAATTGTGCTAAACGGTTTGACACACTGCACTTGATATTCACCATACGAAAATAGGGCAGATTTGAGGATTCTGTTTGCGTCAAATTGCAGGTGCTTCATCCACCGACCAGCAACGTCGCGGGCGACAAGATAAGGACCAGAAGCATCGGTCACCAAGATTTGGATTTGTGCTTCAGTCGACGAATGAATGTTTTTTCCTTGACATGTGTAAAATTCTTGTGTCGATGAACTCGCCGTCTGTGTACATGAAATTATTTGGTTGTGTTGAATATACAATGACAATAAAATCAATTTTCGTGAAAATGTTTTGCATTATGAATCTAAGATTGTTGTTGTATTTTTAGTAGTTCATTGCCTGGATAATCAATTCATTATAAATTTGATAGTGACAAGTTTGTACTCAAGTTTAGTTATAGTTTTCTAGACAATCAATATCATAATGAGAAAATACATCATTATATAAAACGACATTAAAATCGAAAACATTCACCATATTATTATTCACCATATTATCGCGGTATCTCAGACTTGCTATTTCCGCAACATTATGAGGATCAATCATTAAAATTATCGCTCACTGATACATTTAATGAAAAATAGCAATCTCAAGAACACACATCCATTGCATATTCA
>JACCGJ010015808.1:0-20632 GCA_013407085.1 Atriophallophorus winterbourni
TGAAATAAATTGCAAAATAAAACTTTATCAGCAATCGAGCAAATTAAATTCGTAACGTACCGTACGAAAATTGTATGAAATGTATACTCAATATCAAAATGCCGAGTGCTCAACGGCATAACGTCGAATGAAATCCGGGAGCGTGATTAGCTCTTAGCCCCCTTCAGGCCTCTGCAAATAGAACAAAGCTGAGCGACCAGATTGTATCCACTCGATTGTGCTAAAGAATCTCGCCCAAGTGCTTAAAGAAACTTTATTCAAGCTCTCCAATTCATGCTTGAATCTGGGAGTGGTTCCTAGTGAGTGGAGAGAAGCCATAATCGTACCAATAAACAAGGATGGTTGCAGGTTAACTCTTGGTAACTCTAGACCTGTCAGGCTGATTAGCATCGTCTCGAAAGTATTTGAGAACTGCTGCGTGACAAAATCTGTCAGTATCTCAATCGGCATTTCCTACTGAGTGTAACTCAACATCGATTTCTTAGGGGTAGATCCTGCCTGACTAACCTTCTTAGTTTTCTCAATACTGCCACTAAAAGGATGGATGAAGGAAAGCCTGTCGAAGCCCTCTACTTAGACTTCAACAAGGCTTTCGATTCCGTAAATCACCGCCTTCTAGACATAAGGGTAACAGAAAAGTCATACGGCGTAGTCTACGTGCTTGGATAAAGGCCTTCCTTACAGGTAGGACATTCAAAGTTCGGATAGGATCTACGCCGTAGAATCAAACCGACGTGATCAGTGGTGTACCCCAAGGGTCGGTACTCGATCCTCTTATATTCCTGATTTTCATCGATGACTTGTCGTCTGCATAAAGTGACCATGCTTCATTTTCGCGGATGATGTGAAATTCATCGGACCAATGGATGAAAATACCTTAATGAACGGCCTTGACCGGGTCATACAATTGGAGCCTCCATCTGAACCTTAATAAGAGCCAACTCTAGTCAGCACAGTTTGATAAGATTTCTGTCCAGGTGTGGCGAAATTTTTTCACTGCTATCGCCACACAATGTGTTAAGGATTTCGGCGTACTAGCTAGGACTGTCTTTAAATGGGAGGACCAATGCGCCGCTGCAACTCAACGTGCTCGAAAAGTACTCTTTCGGCTGCGATTCGTGTTATCCAGCAGAAGACTCCATGTATTCCTGCCCATTCATAAGGAATTATTTCGACCGCATTTAGAATATTCTGTCCAGGCGTAGTGTTCTTACTACAAGAAGGACATCGTTCGACTCGAAAGCGTGCAGAGTCTCGCAACTAGCATGATTGAGGGTCAGCGAGGGGAACCTTACGCTGCACACCTGAAGTCCATAGATATTTTCTCACTTACGCGCCGTCCTTCGAGAGGTGACTAAATTGAAACCTTCAAGATCTTGAAAGGGTTAAGTGTCGTTATCATGAACGACTTCTTTGAATTAAGACCCGAGTTGGGCAACCGCGGACATTCACTCAAACTTGCTAAGGAGCGATGTAGCCTAGACTCTCGAGAAACTCTTTGAGCCTTAGAAAGGTAAATTTCGGAACCGGCTTCCAGAAAAACTTATATCTCGCAGTTCTGTCGCGAGTTTTAAGAACGGTTTGGACCGCATCTTGGGTAACTTTTTTTCCTGAATACTCTCCCTAATTGCTACTCAAGATTAGGTAAATCACCTTATTTAGCGTTGTCTGGTGAATAAAATGAATGCAAGAGTTCTGTTTTCGAATACTCAACTCTTTTTCAGCTAACCTCTCACCGTACTGGTGAAGAGAAGTTTATTTTTATTTTTCCAGCTTCATTCATAACGAGGTGCTTCCTAAACACAACACGGATAATCACTTGGCGTCGCGATCGTCGAGGATATGGAAATCACAATAAGAAAGAAGGTTTGACAGTGGTGTTTGCTTCTCTGCAGGTTTCCACCGAAATAAATTTTGGACGTTCGATTGGCTCGTTAGCCACTTACTGTCCATGCTGGTTAAGAGAAACCCTACCTGACATTCCAGATATTCGGAAACAAGAACGTGTGAAAATTACGAACTGTATACTCGATATCACTTTACCTCAACTTGGCTAGTGGTTTCATACACCACACATTGTTCACGCATATTATTGCAATGTTTCCTGAATAGCTGACCTCTCACCGTGCTGGTGAAGAGAAACCCTACCTTACTTTCCAGATATTCCAAAACAAGAACGTGTGAAAAGTACGAACTGTATACTCGATATCGAAGTGCCGGGTGCTCAACCGCATACCATCGAAGGAAATCTGGGCGCGTGATTGGCTTTTAGCCACCTTCAGCCCTGTGCAACTTGAACTTGAACTTGAATTTTGTTTCCACGCTGCTAAATTTATCGAAATTCATTAAATTTCTGATTCATTGATTACATTAGCAAAATGATTCAAAATTCTTGTCTTTGCCTTTACTCTAGCTGCAACAAGAAGGTTTCCAAAGGTATAGAGTGCGACGTGTGCCTGCGTTGGGCTCATCCCAAATGCTGTGGACTGTCGTCAGCACAATTTAAGGTTTATGCGGCCAATCGATGGCTTACATGGCTATGTGCTGACTGCATGAAGTCCGTTGAAACTTTGGTTGAGGAACGTAAGCGTCTTGAGGAACGTAAGCGTTCTCCTCCTCGTCCATCTCCGAAACCCAAAACGTTCGCGGATGTAGCTAGGTCAGGGGTCCCGTCTACCTCCAGCCAGCATACCACTCCTTTGAGAACACAGAAGGCGAAATCATCGCCATCTTCCTGTTCCCCAAAGGCTCCATGGAAAAAAGTTGAAGAAAATAGGGGTGTTCACATCAGCCCGACTAAGGAGGTTCGCGCTCTAGCTCGGGAAGTCCACCATTTAGGAAAAGTGGTTGCTGAGCTGCAAGCCAGGAACCAAGTTAGCTCAACACGAACTAAAAATGTCCTGATTTTAACGCAGGTTGAGCCTTTTATCCGAGAATCAACGGCTCGTAAGGAAAGCGATCGGAGAAAGGTTATCGACCTACTCCGTGCTTCAGGCATGCGACCTAATACTCCGCTGAAGCGAGTTCACAGGGTCGGGAAATGGAGGGGTGGCCCAATGGAGGGGCGGCCAATTGTAGTCGAATTCACAAGGCAATGTGATCGTGACTACTTCCTCTCGAAAGCAGAGAAGCTTACCTGCGTCGAGGGAAAATGCGTCGTACAACCTGACACCCCGGCACACCTGAAACTTCTAGCCCAATTAGAGCTAGAAAGTCTAAGTTATCAGTAACTCGTAGCTCACTTAACTCGCTCCAGAGTCGAAGCTTAGAAAATGACAAAAGTGTGGCGATAACGCTAACACAGGAGAATTTTACTCCAACATTGAAGTGCGCCACTGTCGTGCTTCGTCCTTTAGAGGACGAATCTTGGATGAGTTGTAGTGACTCAGACCATGAAGATGGAACTAGATGCCAAGAGTTGTCGTCTGCTTCAAAAACGAATGCTGTATCTCTCGATGAAATTCAGCCTTCAAAAAACGCGAAGCAGCCTCGGGCATTACGCCCGAGGACAAAGAGCTCTTAGGTAGCCCTAACACCGGGAGTCTGGCCCCACACGATAGTGCTCTTTTGTTCTATACAAACGCTTGTAGCATTAGAAATAAATGGGCTGAACTCCTCTGTAGAGTTGACGACACCCACTGCAAAATTGTGGGTGTCACGGAATCATGGTTGTCTCATGATGACCACATACCAGCTTTAATCGCGGATAGGTTTAGCGCCGTAAGAAGCGATCGACCCCTGGGTAAGCTAGCTGGAGGGGCGTTGCTCCTTATTGATAACGCTATTCCCTTCGAGAAAAGTATTTCTTTTTCTACAACGAATGTGCAGATAATATCTGCCTTGCTCATACATGGATGCACGCGTATAGTTGTAAGCTGCATCTACCGTAGTCCGAGCACTAGTTTGGAAGAAGATGCTCTTTTGCAAATTCAGCTCTCGTCTCTTTTAGCCGTATCACCACGTGTTGTAATCTTCGGCGATTTTAATCTACCCGAAATAAACTGGGAGTACCAAACCTCGCATGCCCCAGGAGTCGCGAACGATTTTCTGGACTGGTTACACTCCCATGCACTTTACCAACACGTAAACGAACCAACTAGATTCCGCGAGGGTCAGTCTCCGTCTATTCTTGACCTAGTTATTTCTACTTCTGAAAGCGGTATACAAAATTTGGTCGTACTGCCACCACTAGGAAAGAGCGACCACGTAGTGTTAGCCTGCGAGTTACTTCTTTCATTTGGTAAACCCCCACTTAAGATGTCTCGAAGCTTCCATAGGATCGACCCTGCTTCCCTATTACAGGCAGGAGCGCTACTCTCATGGCAAAACATTGACCATGTGGATGGGATGTAGGGGCAGATCAAGAATAACATCCTTCAACTTCAGGATCGATTCGCTCCTCTCTTACCCGTTCGCAAAAATGGTTAACCTCAATGGTGGTCAGCCTCAGTTTCCCGTAGCGTACGTCACCGCGACGCAAAATGGAGGCGTTATAAGCGTACTCCCTCATGTGGGACTTGAGCCCGTTACAAAGAAGCGCGAAACATAGCTGTTTCCAAGATACGTGGAGCAAAGATTTCTTTCGAAATGAGACTCGCTCAAGAGGCCCATACTCATCCGAAACGTTACTACAGCTACGTTCAATCTAAAGGGTCAACACGAAAAGGTGTAGGTACCTTGAGAAGGGACGATGGATCAGCCGTCATTGCAAGCACTGAAAGGGCTCAATTGTTTTCCGCGCATTTTCAAGGCGTACAACGCCGAGATTATAACTCGAATGCATCTGCGCCATCACTCCAATGTGTACTCTCTGATCGCCCCCTTTGCTCTGACCTTACATTCGAGGTACACATTGTTGAGAATATATTGGCCAGCCTGGCTTACAACAAGTCGGCTGGGCCCGATAGCATCCATCCACGAATGATCAGACTGCTAGCGCCTATGTTAGCTGTGCCGATCACAGAACTTTTCACATCATCCCTCAGTCAGGGCACCCTTCCTTTGGACTGGAGAACAGCCGTTGTAGTACCTATCCATAAGGGAGGAGCTTCCTCGGCGGTCAATAATTACCGCCCGGTTAGCCTCACTAGTGTACTATGTAAGGTTATGGAAAGATTGATCCGCGATAAAATATGTGGATATCTAACCAAACACTCTCTTTTGAGTGGCGCACAGCACGGCTTCTTAAAAGGTAGGTCATGTCTGACAAATTTGTTGAGCTTTCTTAACGAGGTTACTAAGAGGATGGATGATGGTATAGCTGTAGAAGTCTTCTATCTCGACTTTAGTAAGGCTTTCGATTCAGTCAACCATAGGCTCTTGCTTCTCAAACTCTCAGCCATAGGAGTATCAGGGAACCTTCTGGGCTGGATTCGAGCATTCCTTAGCGACCGTTCCTTTACTGTCAGGGTAGATGATACTTACTCCGCAAGTGCGCATGTAACGAGTGGGGTTCCCCAGGGCTCAGTCTTGGGGCCGTTGCTGTTCCTCATCTTCATTGATGATCTTGCCAGCCAACTGCGCTCACCCTGTTATATGTTTGCTGACGACGTTAAAATTGTCGGTAGGTCGGATAACTCCGATCTGATAAGTGATGTGGAAGCTGTAACAGCATGGGCGGGTAAGTGGGACCTTCCCCTTAACCTAGATAAGAGTCACTTGCTCTCTACACTAGCAGGCAACATGATTGTGTCTACGCCCTCAGCTCACACGGAGTTCCGTAGGGTAAAGTCTACTAAGGACCTAGGAATCGTAGTCTCCGCAAACTTTAAGTGGGCTGACCAATGTGCTGCTGCAGCTCAAAGGGCCAGGAGGGAACTCTTTCGACTACGTTCAGCCCTCACTTGCAGAAAAGCTGAGGTGCTATTGCCCCTCTACAAGGCAATAGTAAGGCCACATTTAGAATACTGTATCCAGGCTTGGAAGCCGTATTACCAGAAGGATATAGTGCAGCTAGAAAAGGTACAGAAGCTGGCCACTCGCAGGATCGAGGGGTTAGCACACGCCAATTATGAAAATCGTCTATTAGCACTAGGAATTTTCTCACTTAGGAGGAGGCAACTTGGGGGGATCTTATAGAGACCTTCAAGGTTGTCAAAGGACTAAGTTGTTTAGAATTCGATGACTTCTTTCGGTTCTCTCCTTTGGTTGGTACACGAGGGCACAGTTTTAAGCTAAGTAAACAGCACACCAGGCTCGAATCCAGAACGCACTTCTTTAGCATCCGTATAGTGAACGCGTGGAACTCACTTCCCGCGGAACTAATCTTGGCAACTTCAGTAATTGCGTTCAAACATGGGCTGGACGAACGGTGGCAGGAGCTCTTCCCGGAGCATTACCCTTAAGACTAATTCCCTCATTTTTATGAAAAAAAACACAAAAATATTCGAAAATTTTTTTTGAAACACAAAAAAGAGTTTCTTTTTTCATTTTTTCGCATTTGTGTAAATAAACTGCTGTCCATCGTCTTTTCATTCGATTGGACATGCAACATGCATAACTCTCTCACCTTTCGGTGATGAGACATCTCCCATCTTCCATTCACAGTTACACACGCCTGTGTTACTTACGAATCAATCCTGGTAGTGGTGGGTGTTTTCAAGCACACCTCCGAACGAATCTGGGCACACGTTTCGACTTGGTCGACTATCGCCCTGTGATACTGATACTGATACTGATACTGAACTTGAACTTGAAGATTTGGCGCCTTGTTCATACTGCAAAATGCAAGCGCTGGATGTTTTCTTTGACGATCCCGATGTGGAATCCAAAACTTTGGATGATTTCATCAATGCATTATGTGAATATTTGTCTATTTCCAAATCCGATTTAAGAAGAAGTTTTTGCGAATCCTGTTCACGGCGACCTTCTAACCATGTTTTCCAAACTATCCTTAGCATATTTAAATACGACTGTTTTTTGTCAGATAGCACAGTTAAACAGACAGCTAAAATGCTAATCATAACTCAGTTATTCGAATTTCTTGTTTCGGGTGAAGATGGTGTTGAATTGTTTGTTCGTAAGCGTAAGTCGCGTCTGTTCTACTTTCAATTGTAGTGAAAAAATTCGACTACTCTGCCCGGTGCAGTCTCGTGTGGACCAATAATTATTTTGCCTATCGTTGTCGAACTTGTGGTAATTCACCGAGTATGTCTCTGTGTGCTTCCTGTTTTAATGCTGGGAACCACGTTGGACACGACTTCAACAAGTTCAAGAGTCAAGCCGGTGGAGCCTGCGATTGTGGCGACCCGAACGTCATGATGCCATCAGGGTACGTTAGCCTGATGTGCCTTAATATTGACGAGTTCTCGCGTAAACAATGTTGTCTGAAATGAAAATTGTGTGTTTTACCATTTGTTGACATGCGCGTTTCTGAAGTTGCCTCGAAGGCGTGTGCAATCCTTGCGTATTTTAATAGCCCACATTCCTACCGCCTTGTTACATAAATAGTTATTTATGTATAAAAGCATAAGTGTGATCCAGGCAAAGTGCCGCACAGTCACTGCATGTGGGTTATGATAATGTCTAAGCCTAGACAAATACGAAGAAAATAAAAATAAAATGGTATTAAAACTCAAGCGTGTTTCAGCATGCAGCATACTACCGGTGGCCAAACAGTTTTGCACTGTGTTAGCCGCACAGCACAGAACTACTGTACGATTGCACATCTGTGAAATATTATCGTGAAGCATAAAGCACAAGTCTGAAGCCAGACAAAGTGCCAAACAAAATGAAGCTGGTAAAGCAGATGAGCAAGCTCGTCAAAATAGAAAGCGGGCAAGCGGAATACGCAAAAGCAAATGCGCGAAAATCAGAAGTTTAACAGCTGCGCCAATCAAACGTGCCAAAGCTTTCCTTTGGGTATCGTCGATCGCGACGTTAAATAAAACGGTGTGATGGGGCAAGTCTGCCATACATCGCTGGATATATTGAACGAGAACGACAATTGTCCGTACTCTCGGACTCTGCCCAAAGTTTGTCAATGTAATGTTTTTTAAAATCAAAACGTATTTCTCGGGCAATTCGTGTCTCCGCAGACATTTCCAATGACTCTCGCGATCGATTGAATGGAATGCCACTCGGATTTCAAGGAATATCACGATAGTTGGCCTACGAAATGCGTGGTGTTGCTCCAGTAATCGAAGGAATGTAAAGATTTTATCTATACACCCTCGAGCGGCGTGAAACCCAGTTTGCTTCTCACGGATTTGCTCTTCACGTTTAGTACTCAACCTGCAACGTAAGATTGAGGCCGGTATTTTCGAGCTACTGAAATTAGACTGATACCCCTATGATTTTCACAGAAATCGAGCTTTCGTTTTTTGTTAAACGGAGCAATTACTGATTCTCTCCAAGAGATCGGAATGCGTTCCTCAGCCCATATGTTGGCGAACAGCGCTTGAAGTTCGCGAACTAAAGCAAAACCGCCATCTTTGAACAATGGTTGTACCGAAGAATCAGCACCTAACGCCCTATGGCGCTTAAGGCACATTGTAAATCTCTAACTGAGCGGGAGCCTCGAGAGAAATCGACCATGATGTGCAAAAGGCCCGTTAAACTGTGCCTCAAAATGTTTTGCGCCTGTGCATGCTAAAATCTTGCGAACTTGGATGTGGACTTGTGATTTTTTTACTATACCAAAAACCAATGTAGAGAGTACTACAAATTCTTCATGGCTCTAATATCAGCTAATTGAAAGCACCATTCGCTTTTTAGATTGGCCTGTGTAATAATAATAGCCAGAGTTTTCAACCTCATAAAGCCGGTTTAGTTGTTTCGCTTCAAGGTTACTTTGAACTTATCGGAGCAGGGGTTCTCAATATTGTATTGCATGTACAGCTAAAGCCATTAACTAATAATCTTTATGCAGTTGATACAGCTTGTTCTTTCATTTTAGCCACCGAGTAGCGATCATTTGGTACTTGTGTATTACCCAGCTAACGCCGTATTAAATTGATATGCCACCGGTACTGAGCTGTATGCGGAAACACACTGGAGTCTTAATAATGTCTGTCATCATAATGGAGTACATGTCTGGGAGCAGACAGAATGCTAAGCGACATGAAGCAAGAAAAAGAGCTGAGCACATGCTGGCAAGCCAAATATACAAATACGCGAAAAGCAGATTGTTCTTGTAGTTTCACTGTGCTTTTGTGGTTTTTGTGCATTCTATGACTGCGGCTCTTTGCTTGGATCAGGCATGTAATTTCTTACATTCATACATCTGTGTAAATTTCTGGAACTCATTTTTAGCGGTGGTCTTGCTAATGGCATACTCATTCTATGTTCATGTTCATTTTCATGCTTGTACAGTCGGGTGATTAAAATAATTTAAAACTCGTATCACCGAAATCTACAAGTTAAGTGTTTTTACCTACTGCTTGTAAATTGCAAAGACTGTCTCCTCTACGTTGCTTCTATATACGTCATTATTACACACCTCACCCACTTTCCACATTTTTTGAGAGGTACAGTTCTGTCCTACGTTTATGACAGTCAGGCATTCGTGATTGTAATGGACGCGACGCTCGCAATTATTGTACAAGCTAAATGCCGGGCACGTTAGGGAGTAGAATAGCCTGACAGCCAAATTTCCTACTGTTAGTTGTATCCGACAAGCGTGCCCAATTTCTCCATTTTTCGATTTTGTAATGGAGGCATGTACTGCAAGCTTACCGACACCAAGCATTCCGATAGACAGCGATAAGAAACTTATTTGACTTGGATTATGCTGATGGATGGATTCCTACACGGATGCACAGGATACTTCAGACCGACTATGTGTATCATACCCTCTTTCGTATGTGCTTTGCATCTAAGTTCGAAGTTCTGATGGAGGACTTTGATCCGCCAGAAACTTTTCAAACCTCATGACGAGAAACTTTCGACTGTTGACTGTTTACATATTTGTATAGTTGCATTGCTACCAACGCTTGCTTAAATGAAAAGATTCAGCTCGGACTTCTAACGCTATTGTAGCTTTTCGTAACTTTAGTCATCTGTGGCGTCAAACAGCTTTGTCTCTAATGCTCAATGGTAAGGTCTATAGGCTACAGTACTCGCGGTTTTACCATGAAACCGGATACTGACGTCTACAGGTCTTCGACAATCGTCTCCTCATTACCCCTGAAGTTACTTCGCAGCATCGGATACGTAACGCATTTATTCGTGATAAAATGTTTAATAACGACGTAGGTATGGAAACAACAAGCAAACATGCATAGACGCTGCTGGTTAGGTTGCGTCATGCGAATGGGAAATCGTCGTTTTCTTTACGTGGATTGACGTCTTTGCAAGAGTATCTAGACTCCGACTTATGTCAGCAGATGAAGATTTTGACTATCAAACTAGCTTCAGCTGAGGCGATCCTTCTTCCAGGTTGTGATTCAAGTGATCAGAATTCACAGTGGCTTCTTTCTCTAAGCTTAAAATCGTGTTTAGTGGCGGTCTTATTACAGGCATCTTGAGGGTAGTTGATTAATCTTGTATGTTGTCAAGTGAAGTGGTGTTATCATGCATTGCAGGGAAAGCCATACGGAAGCTGTATTGCTAATGTCGCTCTATTGTTCACGAAACTGGATTCAATACATGTTCCATTCAAGGTATAGGTGGCTCATTCCAGTTCATTTGTACTTACATTGTTATAGAATCCGTAGCTGTTCAAGTTCCACTATTGCCACCTTTCAGGATTTTACTTTTTTCATGGTGGTATGAAAGTTAAGTATTTGGTAAAAGCTACCGGTGCGATGCTGTCTCTGATGATGATGACCTCATTCCTTCGTGTCTTCGCCTTATCTTCCACAGATTCATAAGCTTTTTGGTCCCACTCTTCCCCATGGTTTTAGGATTTTTACGTGTCATGGCTGTATGGCAGTTATTTACTCGGTTTTTGCTACCGGCGTAATGCTATTCATGATGATGATGATGATGACAGACTCAATTACTAGCTTTAGTTTACAATGTGAAATTTTGTCCAAGATTTTGCTACATATGATAAAAGGTCTTATTTGTATTATGCTCATTCATTCCGATTTTGAATATTCCACTTTATTCGATCATCCGTAGCCAGCTTTCGTTGCGAAAACATGTCGGTTTAATCATGAAAATCGAAAATCAGTTTGTGAGCTTCTCACGACTTTTTTATTTGGTTCATTATTTTGGTATTTTTGGATGTTCAGAATATTTAATTGTTCGCTATTTTTCTCAGGTTTTGTATATACCATGGACCAGATAAAGTTCACAATCGTCCAACGCCTCCGGAAGATTTGGTTGCTCCTCTTCAATGCTTGCTACCTCATTTCCTTCCTGCTGTGCTGCTTTGGTTTTGGGACGTTTGCAGCTACAGTGACCCACTTGAAGTGGCAGATCGTAGTATTCCAGCAATGAACACTCTTCTCCGACTACAGGCATCTGGTTGGGTGACTCAAAAGCTGTTTGCTGATGTCTTGCTTGATTGTGATTTGTTCAACGCACTTAAAAATGGTACGTCTAATTTGATCGATTTTATGTACGTCAAGTTCACCCAGGTACACCGTAATCGTCCCATCATTTGTGACAACATTTCACTTACCTATTAAATAGTCCTGTTGTATATCGGTACTATATATTTTTGCACATTATCGATGTCTTTTTTGTAACGAAAACTAAGAGAGGCACAAACCACATATGTATTGCTTGTCAATAACGATAAAACCTCCATTTATCTATGATGCTAGGCGCAGTTTCCTTTCACTCATACTTTTTTAATTTATGACTGTTTATTCGTTTACATTTTACCACTTGGTGATATCTCTTGATACTTTGATGATGCTTGATTCGGTCGCAACACATGATTAAAATAGTTACACGGATGTGCAATCGTGCAGTACTTGTGTGCCAACGGCACTGAGTTGCATGCGGAAACACACTTGAGTCTAACTTCTATTTATATTTTCCTTTCTTGCATCTATTTAGGCTTGGACAACCTGACAGTATCTTAGCCCACGTGCAGTCTATGACAATGCGGCGCTTTGTCTGGATCAGTCTTGTGATTTCATACGTACATGCACACATGATAAATTCCCATATGATTGCTTTGTCGTTCGCCAATCTATAAATTTCACGGCTATTTTATAGCCATCTATTCTGGGTTTTCTTTCTCATGTTAGATTAGCATTTAAAGCTTGTTGCTTACTATCGAATTTACAATCCTGATCTAAACAAGGTGTCACACAGTTCGGTTGCCCAGACCTAGACACGTGTGAATTAAAATAGAATTAAAATAAAAAGGCAGTGAGACTTTAGTGTGTATCTGCATGCAGCTCACTACCAAATCAATTTAGCACGTGTTCGGCTAATCAGCACAGAAATACGGCACGATTGCACGGATGTGCCTTTGTTTATCTAATATGTCAATCTGTGTAAACCAGGGCAACCTTACAGTACTTCTCGATATGATTGCATGTGACTGGTTACCGGCACTGATCGCTTTGCTTTTTACTTACTTACTTTTAATTTTGTGCGACTATCTCCTCCTGGAAGAAGAGTCGGCTTCAATGAAGGTTCTTGGGGATTTGGGTACAAAGTGGTGTCCCCAGCAATTCGCTTAGAATTTTCTAGTTCTTGTAGCAACTATGTTTAATTGATTTGGCATATTAACATATTGCCATTTAAATGATCGTTTTACACTTGGATTTGATCAATGCTTGAACAACTAAGTAAAAACATTGTTGAACTAATGTACCCGCACCTACTTGCCCCCCTTATAGTTAATCAACATAAGCATTTTTGTATAAATCTTTACGAGGGTATCTTGTTTTTGTTTAATTTTCACAGGTTGCAAACAAATGTCTGCCTATGAGTGTTACGTGCTCAGTCTCGCCACCAACCCTTGTTTAGAAATCCCTAGTAAGTCATGTTAAACCTTTAATGCACGTCAATATAACTTTTTGTCGAAAATCCATTATTCATATCATTTCTATTGTTCTAATTACCGATTCTTTTTTATTTACGCCACTTAATTTTCTCTATTTCTTGTTCAGTAGAAGGAGCTATTTACTGCTACAGCTATTTTATTTTATTATTATTGTATGTTTATTGAATTTTGTCTTTTACAGAACGCGTTTCCAATCCTGAACTTGTCCATCGGAATCTAATGGACGCCTTTCTCTATTGTACAATTAAGCTTCGCTTCCCGGAGTATTTGGTGATTTTCCTGATTGGTCTTCTCTCGGTTAATGAATTCAAGGTTAGTTATCGACGCGTTTGCAAACAGTCTACTATTTTGTATCGCATTTCTTTGTTGAGCGCCAATCTGGTCGGATTTGTTGTGCTCTTATCTAAACTCTGGGCTCGCACTTCATGTACTATGTTGCCATTGACAATGCCTTTTATTTTTTGCAGTATTAAAATTATATTGCCATTCAGCAGTTTCAAGTCCAATCGGTTTAGCTTCTAATTAGCTTGGATTATTTTACTCTCCCTTTATTTTTATCACCGGTGATTAATTTTGTCACTTTTGTGCGACCATCTCCTCCTGGAGGATGAGTCGGCTTCAATGAAGATTCTTGGGAATTTGGGCACCAAGTGGCGTCCCCAGCACCACTCGGCGTTTGTTCGAGTCAGCTTCTCTAGTCTTTTCACAACCAAGTGAAACCCGCAAGGCAGCAGGGAGTTGCCAGAGAGAGGTGGTGTGCACCAACTAACCGTCTGCCAGACCGTGTTTCAGATTTTTCCTCAGGATTTTCTCCCGAAGCCGTTCCGACGATCGGGTATCCCGCTAGGCAGCAGAGGTTTAAAATCAAGGTTTTCCTTCCCTTAGATGAAATGCCCTCCCAGGCTAACGAGCTCCATCTGCCCGAAGCAAACTGGTTTTCAGGCGCCAGTCACTCGCCCTCGCTCCTTCTTCTGTTGGTAGAAGCAGTTCCGCCGGGCTTTGGAGCCACTCGTGCAGGCCAGAAGCTGGACTTGGTGATTACGCATTCGCATTTCTGTGACTGCTTTGTTTTCGCCTAAAAGTGCCATAGACTATTAGGAGTTCCCGGTTGTAGGCTTGTCAGACATGCTTGTTGAGTTTCGGGACATCTTTTTCGCAGTGTTTAGTTGCGCTTTGTAACATCTTACTTTTAGGAATGGTTCGGTACTTATTGCGGTACCAATAACTGCTTGATTACAAGCTTCTTACTTGTAATGAGTTCCATGCGCAAGCACATTACACTCCCCCTGCCATTATCGGTTTCTCATAGATCTGTTTAGACCTGGGCATCCTGATAGTAACTGAGTCTACGTGTGGTCTATGGTTTTTGGCGTCCGTTTGTTACCTCTTGGCTTTAGCTTTCATGCATTCCTGCATGTTATGGCCGTCCTTCAGTATTTTTGTTCGCTTGCCGCTTGCTGATATTCTCGTATAAATGCGGCAAACGTGTCCTATCATCTTCACAAGATCTACTGGGGTCATTTTTAACCAAGTTGCTGTCACCTTATCACATTTTGTTTGTGATTATTCATTGCATGTACTTGATTGTGTACGCACAGTGTCTTGATGTTAGACTTACGCTTCCATTCTAAGTGCGTATCTGTCTAGGCCTGGGCAACCTGACAGTATCTTAGCCCACGTGCAGTCTGTGACTGTGCGGCACTTTGCCTGGATCAGACTTGTGCTTTGTTACCTTTTACTTTTACCTTATTCTAATTGCGTACATCCGACCACCTTGATGTGTATCGCAATCATGGCGATGCTGATGGTCACTATTTCACCGAAACGCAACAGATCTCAGTACAAATACATGCTCACTTTTTCGTATTTTTTACTTGTTGCAAATGCGTTTTTATGTGCAGGTTTCTACTACAATTGTATTAAACCACATATATGCTTTTCTCCTGCATATTTGTCGTGTATTAAGAACACAGTAATTGAATTAACAAATTTTTACTTTCCCAACCTTCTCGTTCAACAGGATGAGTTTATCGACTCCTACCTGAATCATTACACCCGTATCGCATCTACCGCAATCGTCTCTGCACGAAGTCGATTTGTATCGGAACAAGTACACGAGATGAACAATCGTATCGTGCACATTGCGGTGCAGCTGTTCAGTGGCGAGGAATTGGCTCTGCGTGTGGTGAAGCAGCGATGCTTTCATCAACTCTTGGTTTACTGCCTACATAATTTGTTTTCGTGGACGAGAAAGGTACGAAGTTTTGTTGCGAACTAACTTCCGTATGTCTTGCTGTAGCAATGACGGCAGTCGATAAGCTATGAATAAGACGACGTTCAGGTCATGCGGATCTTGATGATTGCAAACTGCATGAAACCGGTCATTGTGTGATCAAACTGCATGCAAATGAGACTTGTGAGATACAATCTGCTTTATATTGATCGCTAGGCCTGGGCAACCTGATAGTATCTTAGCCCACGTGCAGTCGGTGACTGTGCGGCACTTTGCCTGGATCAGGCTTGTGCTTTCATACCATACCATACATATTGATCGCTCACCTTAATTGCCGCACTCACGAACATCTATCTTTCATTGTACGAGTTGACCTCATGACTGTCTTGTCGGATCCCTGACGGAAATTTAGTCTTCGGAAAACGTTATGCAAATCAGCATGTCGTTCAATTTCTGTATTTTCCTTTCCGTAAAATGTTTATTTATTATATTTTTTTTCGTATCGCACGATACTACTATTTTATCCAGGTTTCACTGGGATCAGTTAATATCGATATTTCCCGTGTTTCAAAAATCCCTATCATCCGTCTGCAATTAAAGCACTAATTGCAGCTGTCACGCCAATCGGCATGCTCAAATCGGTTTTATAGGTTGAGATATACTCACATTTTTCGAATTTAGGTCACCGCTACGCCGCACGTAATCATCCCGTGACTCTTTTCCATGTTGAAAACGTGTGACGCTCTAAAACTTTATTTTCACACCATGGGTTACATCATATTGCCAGTGGGATTAAAACAAAGTGTCCCCGCATCTTCTTGCCATTGTTGCTTCCGTGTATTTCTCCACGCACTCCTAACCGCTCACAACAGCAAGAACAATGTGTTTATGTTGTTGTATGTATGTATGTATGTATGTATGTATGTATGTATGTATGTATGTATGTATGCATGTATGTATGTATGTATGCATGTATGTATGTATGTATGTATGTATGTATGTATGTATGTATGTATGTATATATGTATGTATGTGAAAGTATAAGCCTGATCCAGACAAAGTACCGCACCGTCACAGACTACACGTTGGCTAAGATACTGTCAGATTCCCCAGGCCTAGACAAATATTAGAAAGAAAACAGATATAAGAGTGGCATTGAGACTCCAGCGTGTTTCGGCATGCCGCTCACTACCTGTGAATAATCAATTTAGGACAATGTACTGCACGATTGCCCATCCGTGCTGTTGTATACCATTTACAAACAGCTTTGGGCTGTCCCATTATATTATTATTATTAATTCACAAGTCTTTACAGACGATGTGCCAACAAGAATACCATGAAGAGTGTACATGATGAAAGAAAAAGTAGGTTCCATGGTTCTTGTTGAAGGCGACATACTACCCGGTTGCCAATTAGCTGTACATAAGCCATTTCCTGTTCTTTTTTCTTCCTCATATCTGTCTAGGCCTAGGCAACCTGACAGTATCTTAGCCCACGTGCAGTCCTCCACTGTCACTCAACTTAGTAAATAACATTTTATTCACTGGATTCTTGATAATGTTGTCGATTTTCTCTATCCTTTTCCCAGCGCTTGGACGATAGAAGTAATGTGATAGTCGATTGCGATTCAGTTTTTGCACAAAACAATGTCTTTTGGACTTTCATCTCCGATTTGAACAATCTGGCTTCTCACAAATCGGTCATGGATGTGTTAGTGGATGATTCAGAATTCCTGGAAGTTTGGACTTCCATTCTGAGATATATGCAGGTGAGTTTAATTTTCACTACGCATTCTTCATCATCATCATGAAGCACAAGTCCGGAACCAGACTAAGTACCACGCAACATTAGACAGGAAAAAACAAACGCGTATAAAAAGAAAGCAGCCAAGCAGAATATGCAAATGCAAATGCACAAAACGCCACTATTTTTGTAATTTTACCGCATGTGATTGTGCGATTTTTGTTATTTTTCTTTGTTATCAACTAAAATACAAAATATCAGCTAAAAATTATGACACAATAAAAAACACTGCCGCCACTGACTTCGGTTTTCAGCTAGATCTCGTAAGATTTCCAGCCACCCTACTCAGGCAAACGAATACATCCCACTGAGGCTAGCGCTACAGTGAGTTTTTCCCTCGATGCCACCGAATGCGAGCAATCCCACACAAGCAACTGGTGTCAAAAGCAGAAAACCGACGCTCGAATAGACATGTATGGTATGGTGTGAAAGCACAAGCTTGATCCAGGCAAAGTGCCGAACAGTAAGAGACTACACGTGGGCTAAGATACTGTCAGGTTGCCCGGGCCTAGACAGATATGAGAAAGAAAATGGTAGTCAGACTCCAGCGTGTTTCAGCATGCAGCTCACTACCGTTGGCCAATCAATTTAGCACGATGTTAGCCACGCAGCACAGAAATGCTGCACGATTGCACATCCGTGCATGACAAATTACTGAGTGACTAAATACATGACTGCAACACTCTGGCATAGTAAGATGAAGTTTAACTGATCACAACCTCGGTTTTGACACAAGGCTTGAACTCTGCAAATGCCCCACAGTTATCACCTGCTCGCCTGCTGAAATACCCTCAGGCTTAATAGGCCCAGAGTGGTAATGACGGCGTGTCTCCGTCGTGTTTAAGCATGTAACTCATGTAAAACGGTGTTATCTGTGCAATACACAATTGCTCGTCAGCTGAGGTGACGAGATTGTATGGCATCACTGCTCGCCTATGCTACTATTGCATTTTAAACCTGTACGTTGTTGACCCTAAATTACACAAAACAATGCCGTTTAGATCAGAAGATAGCCTCAATTCTTGATGCATGTATGCATATATGAAATCGCAAACGTGATCCAGCAAACGTGCCGTACAATCATACAATACACATCGGGTAAAATATTGCCAGCTTGTCCAGACCTAAACAGGTATGACAACGAAAAGCGCAAGGAAGCTGCCCTGCTGATGCCGCTCTATTCGTCACAACACTTAATTGATTATATGTTTAATTCGAGGTGTAAGCACCTCACCTCATTGTGTCTGTAGTTTAAAATTTCACAAGTCCAGTAGCTTTTTAGACTCCAATTCCTAGTCTCTTTTTACGAGTTAATCTTGTCACGGTTTTATGGCACGTAAACGTAAACGTACTTGCTACCGATTGATTGACTGCATGCTGCAACACGCTGGAGTCTCACTACCATTTCTATTTCATCGCATATCTGTCTAAGCCTGGGCAACCTGACAGTATCGTAGCCCACTTGGAGTCTATGATTGTGCGGCGCTTTGACTGGATCAGGCTTGTGCTTTCATACCATATGCCATACCGATTTACTGCTGTGTCCATGATGATGACAGTGAATACAACATAACGCTTAACTTTGCATGTTTTGCTCATGTTATTCTATTGAAAAGGTGTGTTCTGATGCATAACCGTTTTTACTATCTATTCCCTTTCCAGTTTATGAATTTCTATGTTCCTGCTGCGCTGGAGCACGTTGAGTACGAGTCCATGTCTTTCTATTTCGCATTGACAATCGAAGTGGAAATAAGCGCCAGTTTCATGTGGTTCATGTGGGAACACCATCGTTCCTCGGTAAGCAAAAACTGACCGTGCTAGTCGATAACTAATCGCCTTCTACCACTTGAATGATCTGATTTATTGACTTCTATGCTGCATCCTTTGTGCCACACGCTCGGGGTGGTTTGAGAATAACTTTTCTAAAATTGGGCCAAAGATCCTCAGATTCTTCGTTCTGAGGCAACATTAAAACTTGAGTTTTTCTGGGCGCTATAGTCCTTATGTCTCTATCACATGTAAATGTTCGGCCCCGTGCTTGAAATTTAACCGGCGTCGTGTATTGCCTGAAGCTAATGACAAATCTTACTCGTTTTCACAAACTGTTTACCTCGCTGTTCGAATGCTGTTCGCCGAGCTTTCCTAGTAGTAGTAGTAGTAGTAGTAGTAGTAGTAGCAGTAGTAGTAGTAGTAGTAGTAGTTGTTGTTGTTGTTGGATGTTTCATCATCAATGCTAGATGCCATCTAGCGAACACCATCCGTACAACCTACATATCCCGAGCTACGAATATCCTCATGCATTGATTTCTGCGTATTGTGAGACCTAGCGTAGTATCCCCATGTCACAGCATGCATTGAGCATGCATTATGAGTTTGACGTTGTTTGTTTCCCGTTGTGGAGTCTATGCGATTCGATATCGCAGTTGTATGTTTCCCATAATCGCGTTCACATGTATGGCTTTCTTTTTCGGAACATGTTCTGCGGTCAGCTTGGTCGGAACCTTAGGATGACCGATTCATAGACGTGATACAAGTCGAATACTCGAATATATTTCTTTTATCATATCTGTCTAGGCCTGGGCAACTTGACGGTATCTCAGCCCACGTGCAATCTCTGACTGTGCGGCATTTTGCCTGGATCAGACTTTTGCTTTCATACCATACCATACCATACCTGTCGTTACATTGCAACCACTTCATTAGCTATTTGATTCTGCTTTCACGGTAATCAAGCGATGGCGATGCGATAACACTGTTTTGTATGATGATGTTGATGTTCTAACCAATAACCATCCATGATTCCCACTACCATTCATTCCTCTTTTCAGGCTATAAAACAACTTTCTTTGTATCACCAAATTTGTTTTATTTCAATTCTTGTCTGTTTCTTATTTTTCTCGCTTGTTTTGTTCTTACGTCTTAGCCTAAGCGCGCGAGTTCGCTGGCCTATGTGAAAGCATGTTTGTCAACTTTGCGCAAACTCTTGGACTCCCTCGGTTTCATCCCGTTTGATCGCCGGAATGTAGACATGGAACGGTCCGCGTTGAGTTTTCATTTGCCACTGATGCGCCACGTCTCTTGTTTTACCAGTTTGGCCGTGATGAATCGTAGCGCCAGTTTGAAAGAGCTGTTTGCGGATTACCTCTCACCAGATCCGTATGTTCTCTGGAGGTTTATGGATGAGTTGGCGGGCACGCTGGTGAGTCTTACGGGTTGGCGTTCAGCGTCATCACCACATACCAATATTTCGCTCGAGTTTTACATTTTATTTACAATGTGACTATGCTTTTCATTCCACCAATGTCCAGTTTTACTGGTGATGATTGCAAGCAATCCCGCTAGATAGAAATGAGTTCTTATTTTCTGTTATCGATAGTATGTGTTTGGATTTACATTTTTCGGACTGAGGCGATATTATTCAACAGATGTTCTGGCCTCATTGAGCTTTCAAACGGTGTTCTGCTCTTGTTGATAAGCTCTAGCGCGTGCTTTGCAGAGCATTAACTGCTGAATGGGAAGAGAAAAACCGGAAGAAATGGGGAAATATCGCAATCGGTATCCTGTTTTAATCTTCATTCGGACTAAATCGCACATCATGGTCGTTAAGGCTACGTAATCGTGAGAAAAGTGAGCACATCTGCACTCCGATGTGGCGCATACACCTCGATTTAACATACATTCA